>JANHFP010003671.1:417679-429117 GCA_032468135.1 Calamaria suluensis
GAGAAAATTTCAAAAAAATATATATGTTATGTGATAACTGAAATGCTTTATAAGAATTGTTTTACAATAAAAAAATATTTTTTTTAAAAAAAAAAGATGCACACAGCTTAATAGATGATGAACAGAAATTCCTTCTGAATCAGAAAAGTTATTTTGCCCTGGAAACCACTAATTTCATATTTGCTTCAATTTGCTTTATTTTTCCAAATACAGTGATCATTGAATTAGAGCTCCTTCAACTAGACACTATTCCAATGGATCCAGAAAAAAACATATAAAATAATTACATAAATCACATAAAAATTGGTATTTAATCAATGACCAAAGCATTTCAGAATTTTGTTAATCACAATTCTCTGCACCTCCAGTCAGCCTGGCCATTGGTATGAAATACTAGGAATTGGAATTTAGTAATGTGTTTAGTACTAAATGACATTTAGTAATGTCATATGTTTCTCAGTCCAGCTACGATTGTGATTGACACAATATTCATTGTCTATTTTAATTATCTCTTGAACAATCCTCTACCTCTCCACCCCATATTGAAGCACAGAAGGTAAAGAGTTGTTAAACATCTCCCTCCTCACCCAAAAAGCAGATATTCTCACATTTAAACAAAAACAATGCATAAATTATGTTTACATTTCACTCTGGGAGATGAGTTCCCCTCCATTCTCTTACCTCTTTACATCTCCGTGGATAAGGCTAGGGGAGTCACTGTGCAGAAACTGAATAGCTCTGGCAGTACCCAGAGCCACATGGAGTCGTTGGGTCCAGGAGAGGCAAGCATTAACCTAATAAAATTCAAAACAGATTCAAGGACAGGAGTGATCCTGAAGGACTTGTTTGCAAGAACAGACTACTTTTTAAACTTTTAAACAGAGAGGACAAATTCAGCTAGGTACCTGGCCATGTAAATGATCTTCCAAGGATCCCTTGGGCAGGAAGACATAGACAAGGCAGAAACATCCCTGTTCAGCACAACAACCAGCAAACTCCACAATGTTAGGATGGCGAAACCTAAGTTACAAGTGAGACAATATTAAACAACAATAGTCCCAACACAACCCACACCCTTGTTCTCATGATTCTCTAGCGCTGTCTTCTCCAATGTGGCACTCCCCTTAATGTGCTGGGTTTGGGGAGATGAAATCCAACACATCAGAAGGACACTAGAAAAACCCCAACCCATTATTTCATTTCTGGCATCCCACAATACATCGAAAATAAATGTTGGTTCTTACCGGGAAAGCTTTTCCACTTCTGTGACAAAACTATTTTTTATTACAGTCCAGTCCAGTTCTGCTTCCTGTCAGTTAGTTTAAGGAAGATTTTAAAAAAGGAAGGAAGATATATAAGTCATTAGCTGGAGTAAGTGAAACAGAATTCTATGGGGTACACAGGAACAGGCTCAGCAACTAAGGACCAAATATATGTTACACTGAAGGGCGACTAGGCTTGTTATGGCCAATCGCCATGGCTTTCATGCCCAATTTTATTTTTAGGGGATGGTCTATTAGAGGTATAGAAGCCAAGTCTAAGAAATTTTATGGTTCATTGTTCCATGGACTAGTTGAGAGTGGAAATAAAAATGCAAGGCCAGTGAAAATGAACATAAAATAAAAAGTGTGAACATTATGAGTTGTAATATCCAATGGAAATACCTCCTTGAGACGTTTCACAGCATAGAGAGTGTTGCGCAATCGGGCCTGGTAGACACAGCCAAAACCACCTTCACCAATCTTGAGATGTTCAGAGAAGTCGTCTGTAGCTTGGCGCAACTCTTCTAACTGCCACTCAAAAGGGCACGTGGAGGGCAGAGATTCAAGGCCCTGGAACAGGATGGGCAGACATACCATAAGCAGAACGAAAGGTCATCCTTTCTCTCCAAAACACAATAACTCTGAAGCATAAGCATTTTAGTCAGGAACATCTTCTTCTCTGGCTGCTGATTGCTTGCTGAAAGCTTTCAATGATCAAAAACTCATCTCTGCTTCAGATCAGTTGGAAGTAAATTAGAATAGCAGAGAATGGCCTCAGAGAAACTCTAATCCTGTTTCCAGATTAACAAAATGAAAGTGATTAAATGAAGATACTTAAAAACGTAAACTGAAGCTTCAAGTGAATAAAGAAAATATAGAAAATGAATCAAAAAGAAAGGCAAAACGCTGAAAGGTGAAAATACTTTTTATACAGCAAAGTTTAATGACTCTTCCAACATCCTAAAAAGTAGATTTGTGTTATATTCATATACATTAAGCTAGAGAAAAGGAATAAGCGTGCCAAACACCACAAAGTATTTATGACAGAAATTCCAGATTTCTAAACCAGGGAATCTTGATTTGGGGGTCAGACTTTTAGACACCTGGTCAAATTTAATTCCAAAGTTAATTCCTGTACATGTTAGAAGAATTAGAAAATTAGAAATGAATGGGATTAAGCGATTAAGGTATAGGTAGTTCCTGTTTAACAACTACTCATTATGTAACCATTCAAAGTAATGGTAGAATGAAGCATTGAACAAATGTACTCACAACTGGTCCCGAAAATTCTGGCCATCCAAGCATCTCTATGGTCATGATAGCTACTTGTGACCTTCTCTGATGGTTTCTCACAATCAAAATCAAGGAGAACCCAGGAGGGAAGGTTATATGTCAGTCTGCTAAGTTGCTTGCATTTCCCCCCAACCTGATAGAAACCATCCTTGGCTCTGCTGTACTTGTACCTCATCCTTGTGCATCTTCCCTTACTCTTATTTCCCTGCCGATATATGAGCTCCCTGGGATTGTTTAACAACCTGTGACTCTTGCTTAACTATGACAATGGGAAGGGCCAAGATTGCCATTGCTAAGTGATGCAGACATGCGATGTTGTGCTTTTGTGACAGCATTACTTAGCATTGCAAATTTCAGTCTCAATTATCACTGTTAACCATGGACTACCTGTATAGCATACAGGCAGCATATTAGGCAGCCAGAAGAAGGGAGAAAATAGTGATGTAATAACAGAAGAACTTTAATAAAATAATGGACATGGGTCTTCATATAGTTAAAACCAAAGAGAAGTTTGGTAATGGCAAAACCGTGGCAGTAAAGAGAAATTAAGTACTAGCGTCAGTACAGAATTCAAAAGGACACAAGGAGGAGGGGTTTAGGGATCTAAAGCAGAGCCATAAGCAACCTCAAAAATCAATGAGAAAGGAAAAAATGTTATGTAAAAGATACTGAAAAACATATGATTGAAGAAAACGTACATATATCTTGTATATCTATGAAAGATACTGATTATGTCTGCTACGCACAACTGGACACAAGACAAACTTGTTATAAAAAAACACAGAACAAATATTGTAGCTCACAGGAAGTCCTAAATTATCGGCTATTACCATAAACAACCAAGCATTAACGTTCCACCAACTTTTGCTCACATCATAGTTTCTCTTATAATGACCATTATCTCTTCTGACTACATCCCACCAAATGCAAGCAAGCAGAATGTAGCCTATACCTGTGTGTCACTCTGTGTAGGGGGCGATGGTAGGGTGTTGGAAGCTGCACTGCTGAAACGGCCCCTCGGAGGGGAGACTCTTGAAGGGAGCTGAGGATTGGAGTGATCTGATTGCCCAAGAAACAAGAGGGAATAGTTACAATCATGATTCAAAATAGCCCTAGTACTCACAGCCCATTCATCTCTTTGAGAAGGTCTTGTGAAACAAGAATATGCACAGAAATAAACTGATAGTGAAACATGAAAGAGGAAGGGAAGGCACTACATTAGTGTGGCACTACTAATTATATACAGGAAATGGTTTATTCTAAGAAACTCATGAGCATTTAATTCTAGTAATGTGTGTTGCATCAGGCATCCCTTTGAAATTGGTTTTCTCTATCCTAAGACAGATGTTCTAGAAGGGAGTAAAAGGCGATTTAATAACTACTCATTAAGTTCTCACTTTCATTTGAAAGACTATTAGCAGCCTTCAGGGCTGCCATACCAAGTTTTAAAGCTGATGAAACTTCAGAAGCATCTTTACACCGGGTGTGCATGTGAAACTTTTAGGTCAGTGGCTCCTTTGACTAATTTTTTAGGGTTTTCCACAACTTAGAGAAACAGAATTTGTGAGAGGAGAGAGACAAGCATACAAACTTTATTCAAGGTCTCAAGCTGATTTTGCTGGTGACAAATTTTGGTTGCTTTTGCCTGTAGGCTTTAATATTCTGCACTGCAGAGCACAGCTCTGCTCATCAGGAGCTTGCTATACCTAGAAGCTTCTAATGCAAAACAATTTCCTCCTGTTACTAATCTTAAATACTATCAGAATGATCTTTCTTTCTTTTTCTTTCTTTCTTTCTTTTCTTTCTTCCCTTCTTTCCTTCCTTCCTTCCTTTCTCTGCTTACTCCTTATAGGCCAGATGCATCTCCCATTGAATTAAATCCATCTGACTCCATCATGGGAAGAGAATTTCCTATTTTCTCAGGCATGAAAAAATCAATACTAGCTTTTTGTAACCAAAGACCCTTCAGAGATATTCAAACCAAAGACCCAAAATTTACAAACAGCACAAATAGTATCAAGTTTAGAGGAATTGTGAAAGAACCAAACCACAAAGTACATGTGGAACTTTGGAATCTGGTACCATCTTTGCCTTATTTTTTTTCAATATTTTTTTCAACTTCTTCACTTCCAGGAAGGAGGAGGAAGAGGGAGGGGATTAAACATATTCATCCCCCCCCCCGTGAAATGGTTTTCCCCCTCAGGATTTCAAGCAATCGTTTCTATGTGCATTTTTAAGAACAGCAGAAAGGTGGGAAATAAGTAAATTTATGCGAAATTCAGCTTCCACAGAAACACTGTATCACTTATGTGGATTATTGTAACAACAATTGGGAAGCCTAAACTTTCCAGAAATGATTTGACAAATCCCTTGACTTTTATAAAAGTTCTCTCTACAATGAGTAAAAATACTGAATCATAGACAGAGTCTTCCTACATTATCTTTTAAAGACAGAACTGGGTAATCGGGCTTCTCACGCTAGTTAAAATGTGCATGAGATGGGTGGGAAGTTAAAAGACATAGTAATAAGAAACAAAAAATGATAATTTTTTACAAAAGTGATAATTCAAAAATGTACATTAGCAATTTTTCACCATACATATTTTGAAAATTACAATTGCTATGTAATAAAACAACGTAGTCTTCTAGGCAACAAGATAATATGTTGTTTATTAATCTTATTTCAACTTGTAGTTTATTTTATCTTCCATAGGGTAGTTCAATAATCCAGCCAACACCAAATCCCAATTGATATAAAATAATTAAAGCCCAGTTAATTTTAGCAATTATAATTCAAATATCTCAAACACTAAAGATCTCACAAAAAGGGAGTTTGTTCCTGGGGCTATGCAATACTCCAGATTTTTTTAAAAAAGTGTCCTGGAAAGTACCGGTCACACCTATCAACATCTCCTTAAATCAGAAGTGTATTTTCCTACAGATTCTTTGAGGAGTTGTCAACAGATACCATATGAGAGCATCTGAACGTTGTTAGAGATGAGAGCTTTATTGCATGCTTTTTGCAAGGCTTTGTCCATGCGCCTCTCAGCTTGTACAGTGGCCTTGGACGGTTTGGGCTCAGAAGATTTAGAAGAAGATCTGTGTTTCTTTGACACATGACATTCTGCAGACTGTCATCTGTGTTTAGATTTGTAAATTAGATCAGTAAAAGTCTTATAAATTTTATGAGGTGTAATCAATGTTTAAAATTCCTATACAGAAAGAGGGCCAGAAATGCTGAAAAAGGCCAATAGGTCTGTCACGAAGCCCAATTGAAAGGAATGGTGCGAAGGCCTGGAAGGCGCGGCAAAATTAGTGATTTAGAATGGCTGCCGTTAGTTTAGAATGCTATCCTGTGAGCTGCCCAAGATGTTATAGCGATCAAAATGGCTGCCGTCAGATTGTTGGATACTGTCCTCTAAACTGTGGCAAAATATGTTTAATTGAAGGCAGCAATAGGCATCAAAGCACGAACGGACTACACTGGCAATAATAAAATTCAATTGAGGCCGACACGGCCGGTCCATTCAGGAATGCGAGGGTCTGTGCCAAATGGCAGGCAGCACTTAGAATTCTAAGCTCAGACAGGAGATTTCCAATCTCCAATGTTTTCGTTGCCAAATTTAACCTATCAGCCCTGCTGAAGCACAGAACTCAGCGTGCGATCTGAAAATGCCCCTCAGTTGTAACTCAAATGGGCGTGTAGCTCCACCGTGCTCCAGAGAGCCTGCCTTCACGGAGCACTCGGGCGGCTGTAAAACTTAAAAGAAGAAAGGCCCGATTTACAAATGAGGGGTTGGCATGCGCAGCTAGAGCTGCAGCTCAAGCCGGTGCTGAAATAGGCGACTCAACCCGATCGCGAAGGGAGTCAGTCAGCCACTTACAGTACAGTTGATTGAAGAGAATTTCTGAGTTTTGTGTTGGAAAAACGTCAAAAAGACACTAATTAACTGGAAAAGGTTGAGAAGAGAGGCTCCGATGCTGTGTCCAGTCGAACGAACTGAGTCAAAAGCTGGGTCTCCAGGGCAATGGAGGCGGGATTTAAACTTTTGATTGACTCAGTCCGTCGTTGGAACTGACTGTTCAACCCATCCTGGCTGATGTCTCCGGGGAGAAGGAGAACATTGCTGAAGAAGAATTACAGAAAAATCTGTGAGAAAAACCAGAGAGAATGACAAGAAGAATGATCAAAAGGAGGAACAGATCCTCCGCAAAGTCACTGGGAGGGGGAAGGGAGACTATTTTAGAAGTACAATTACTTTATATCTGGTACAAGAATTTGGAATCATAATTGACATGTTCAGAAATAACAATGTGTTCCACCAATGTGTAATAAAATTAATTTAGATTAACTTTCTAAAAATCAATTGATCAAGATTAGACTTGTCATCATCTGTAAACTGTGAAAACAAATTGGAATCCAGTTATTCAAATGTTAATCGATTTCTATATGCTAGATTCTTGTTCCACTTTCTTCTCATGTACTCTGAAATTTTATCAGGCACATCTTCATAATTTTAAAAGACAGTAACCTAGAGCAATTTTTAGGAAGTTGAATTTTGTGGCCAATTTCTACACCGCATGATCACTGTTTAGAATACCTGCAGCCTTGCTGAGGAGACTCTGAATAGGTGAAACTTGCACTCTCAATTCGTTCCATTGTCCCAAGCCCAAATAATTTTGAATTTTATGAAATAAGGGTTTCATGAAATGGAAAACATTTCATGCTTCAAAAATCTGAGGAAAGTTGTCCCTCAATGTTAAGGTAATGATGATTTAATAGCTGACCAGCTGCTGTAAAGCTGTAAACCAGGGGTGAAATCTAAAAATTGTTGCCACCAGTTCTGTGGGCATGGCTTGGTGGGCATGGCCAAGTTGATGTCATGTATGTCACTCACTCACGTCATTCTGCCCATTTGGAGCATTATCTTGCCCCTCTCTCCAGCCTGGAAGGCTGTGTATCCCCCCCACTAATCCTCCGTACAAACTGCCAGCCTGGTTTCTGCAAAGGCAGACCTCCCCTGCAGGGCGATCCAAAGAGGGGAAGGGAATGCTGCAGAAAAAGGCAGCGCGGAAGGCAGGTAAGCACGGTAGGGCCGTGCATCAGTTTGGGGGTGTGGCAGCCAGCGATTGCTACTGGTTCTGTGAACCAGCCCCAATCTCTGCTACCGGTTCTACCAAACTTGTCCGAACCGGTAGCATTTCACCTCTGCTGTAAACCAAGATGAGAATGAGTCAGCAGGATTATTACCGTTTAAGAAGCTGACTATATAATGGAGGCCACTAGAGGGCGTCTCAGTCTTCTCATGTTCTCTCTCCTCGTGTATCATTTTCCTCCGGTATCACTTGTGCTGGCATCACTTGATTGTCTGGCTTTGCTTAGCATATGTATGTATATACCAGTGATGGCTAACCTTTTGCCACCGTGTGCCAGGAGTGAGAGGGGGGCTCACACTTATATGTGTCAATACCCATAATTCTATGTGCATTGCCCCTGCGCATGTGACCCCGTGACCCCCTACTCCTGGCACACAATGGCACGGTGGGCCTGGTAGGTTGATTTTTCTCTCTCCCCAGGCTCCAGAGTCTTTTTAGGATCTTGGGGAGGATGAAAACATCCTTTCCCTCCCACCCCCCGAGGCCCTCCAGAGGCAGGAAACAGCCCATTTCCCTACATCAGGTGGGCTCAGAAGGCCCAAAAATCAGCTGGCCGGCACATGCATGTGCGGCAGAGCTGAGTTTGCATGCCTACCAATATGGCTATGTGTGCCACCTGTGGCACACGTGTCATAGGTTCACCATCACAGGTATATACTGTATTTAACTTGTGTAGATAAACCACTGTTTGAAAGACCTCTGTGTACTGTATTGCTCCTGGGTTGCCTCAAAACAGCAGTCACACTGTGCAAACTCTGACACTGAACAACCTCATTGGACAGGAAAACAAATTATACTTTTGTTCCTACACATTCCAGGAGCAATGGCAAACGTGCAGCTTGTACCTAGTTCAGATGGGGAGGGCTTTTGTTGGGGTTCCCATGTTTTTGTAATGATCTTGCAGCTGCCTCTGCCACCTGGGTCTGGAGCAAGTGGGGGTTTAGGAGAAGTACACGGCTTTTGAGAAAACACTGGCCTGGCCTTTTGGGAACATGGCAACAGAGTTCCTGTAAGAAGAAAAATGGAGAAAAAAAGAATTAAATATTAGTTCATATACAACTTTGGTTACTGTAGTTCTGTACCCAACTATTATTCTTTATAAACTATATGTCGGATCTTAGAATATTATCCAAGCCCAATAATTAGCTGCTTAACCAACAATTAATTAAACCATGGTTTAGCAATCATGCAAATTAGCTTTTTATAATGATACTTGCAACAAATAATTAAACACATTATATCTAATGGGCAGGAGAAGTTATTGTTTCTAAGAATCCACTTGCCTATAGAAAGCTGAATCCCTATTACAGCCAGTTAGCAGATTCTAGAGGATTCTAGAGAATTGGCAACAATCAGGATGAACAGTAAAGTTTCTTGGACCAGTAGAGAAAAGCAGCACAAGGGGCCATGGCCATTTGCAGAATTAGCTTCCTGTCACCTTTAGCTAAGGGACTATATTTCTAGATTGCCTTGAAAGTTAGAGATGTTATGTACAGAAATGTTAAATGGCTTCCTTTTTTCTACTGACCTGCTCACTTCAATAGATTGTCATCATAACTTAAAAATGCTGCACACAGACGTTTATGCAAATGCTGTGTGCAGACATTTATATTTTAAGACCAACTTAGAACTTTAGCCCAAGAGCTCTGGAAACAACAGGTTAGGTGAATATAGCATAAGATAAAATTAACAAGCAATTTGGGAATCATAAAATATAAGTTAGTTGTTTCAGAACAGGTTTACGTCTATCGTCATTGCTGGAAACATTCTGTGATATTATTTGTGAAGAAAGTAATAGAAGCATTCTAGATTCTATGTTTACATGGACATGCAGCATGTAAGATGAACATATGACATTATCAACTGAAAGTGGCAATACAATTTTAACTAACACTAAAAAGTCATTCAGAGTCATTCACATGTATTTTATCTAAGCCTTTTTATTCAACTATGCTTGAGGCAAGAGTTGTTTAGCTAACAATTAAAGTGAGATCAGTAGAAAAACAATGCAGAGATGGTTTTTTTGTTGGAAAACCATCTATGGAATGTTTAAAAGAATATCCAGGCAAACAATATATTTCTGATCAGGAGTTGAAAAACATTTTTTTAAAAAAATTACTGCTACAATTTTAAATTCTGATTTGAGATATTCTGACATTTTGCATAATATTTCATAGTTTACTTGTTTTGCAAGTTGTTTTTACATATACCGTATTTTTCAGACTATAAGACGCACCCCCCCCCCAAAAAAAAGGGGGGTGAAAATGTCTGTGCGTCTTAGAGAGTGAATATTGAAGCAGGGAGGGGCGTTGGTGCGGCACCAATAAGCTGTTATAGACAGCGGGGATTGCTGCCACCTATCGCCATCTGTTCACCACCGATTGGCGGCAAACATGTGGCAGCAAATGTACCGTGGTAAATGGGCAGTGGCGGCGAACAGGTGGCTGTGAACAGGCCATATGAATACAGGATGGATGCTGGGAGGCAGAGGCAGATATTTTTTTTCTTGTTTTCCTCCCGAAAAGCTAGGCAAATCTCAGAATCCGGAGCGTCTTATAGTCCAAAAAATACGGTAATTTTTCTGGTGGAAAAACAACTCATTTTTTATTTAACATGTTATAAATCATGAACTGCAAGCAGAATATAATAAAATTATGAGATGGAAATGTGCAATGTATCATTTAATGCAGTATAAGAAACAATACATATAGTTCAGTGCCTCTACTTACACACAAGTTTAAGAGAGATTCTGAACAGTTACTTGAAAAGGCTAAGATCCTTGAAGATGATAAGTGAAAGATATCCAACCAAATGGGCTAATTATGATAGATTTAAAAAAAACACAACTGTAATTGCAGATTCTGGGATTAAGGTAATTTGTTCTTGGAGTAAGAAAGGTGAAAAAAGAGAAGATTTGAGAATATTTTATTTATTTGTTTATATCTCACCTTTATTATTTTTACAAATAATCTAGGCAGCCAACATATCCAACACCTTTTCCTCTACCTATTTTCTCCACAACAACCCTGTGAGGTGAGTTGGGCTGAGGGGAACTGGCCCAATGTCACCCTGCTGGCTTTCATAGATAGCTAAAATGGGACTTGAACTCATGGTCTTCTGCTTTCTAGCCTGGTACCTTAATCACAAGCTGCCTACAGTCATCTTGGAGGGATGGGTAGCATACAAGTTTGATTGATAAATAAAATGAATAAAATAAAATAAACCACTAGGCCAAACTGCTTCTATGAAACCCAACTCAAAAAAATACTTGGGCAGATCCCTTTAATTCCTCCAGAACTACCAACTTCATCTAAGCTGAAGGAGGCAGGAGGGAATCACCTGAAACAATGATATCACGTGCCCGGTATAGTTGCAAGTCATCAAGTATCTGAATTAAATCATCAACATAGGCATTGCGATTCATCCAGGTCCACATAAGGTTGTACGTCCGCCCATCCATCTTCTCATACAGTCGCAATTCAACCTGGTTTCGTACAATCCTGGAAGCTAGTGTGTAAGAGAGAAAGGCCGGTTACCAACCACACATTTACTATCAAGGGTGTAACCTCATTATTAACCTCATATACAACAAACCTCACAATCAGCCTCATATACAACAGGCTTGACTATTGTGTGAGACTCTAGACTGAATAATAATAATAATAATAATTTATTAGATTTATATACCGCCCCTCTCCTCACGGACTCGGGGCGGTGCACAGCCAT
>JANHFP010003671.1:429217-447828 GCA_032468135.1 Calamaria suluensis
TAGAAGTACTGTAGAAACCTAATAATTATATTATCCAGAAGATCAGTACAGATAGTCCTCAACTTATAACAGTTCATTTAGCAACTGTTCGAAGTTACAATGGCACTGAAAAAGTGACAGGACCATTTTTCACACTTAGCGACCATTGTAGCATCCCCATGATCAAGTGATCAAAATTCAGATGCACTGTTACCATCTGTTATTTATAGAGCAGTGTGGGGGCCTAGTGCTGAAAACACTTGCCTCCCACTCAGAAAGTTGAGGGTTCAATCTTAGGTAGTGAGAAAAAAAATTGCTGTGTCCATGCAGTCCCCCCAACTTTCTCAAATTAAGGGTTTACATGATCGTAACAAAGGAGTTTTTGCAATCTATTTACCAGGGAACATACAAATGGCATCTTTTTCTTCAAATACTGGACAACTATGAATAACAATCAGAATTCATTACCTAAATTACCCGCTTCTGCCTAATTGCTTATATAAGGCTACTATAAGGAATTGCAGGGGAAAAAATCTGCCATCAGATTTGTTCAAGATAGATAAAGTAATCCTAATATAGGGCCTGCCATGATTTGGGCAGGAATATTTTATATTTGAGTGGACAAATCAGCAGTGTATTTTCTTTCAAAATAAATTAAGTTAAAAAAAATCAATACACATCTGTTCCAAAGATCAACTGAGTTCATTGATGCTTATGGGTATATATGCTTCCAGAAATTTTCTTCCAATTACTCAGTTCTACTGTTCAGAACTATTCTGCTCCACTGAATGGTATAGGGGCATCTGAGCAATGATTTAGGAAGTAAAGCAGATTTCCTAAGAATATGGAATCCTACCATCTGGACTCAAATCTGGAATTTGCAATCAAGCAAGCATACATAAATGACAGAAACGTTCTTTAATATACTTGAATAAATAGGATAGCAGAAGTTCCTTGAGTGATATTGTGTTATCTGGGCTTCATTAATTTTTCATTTGATCAGTTAAGCTGCCCTTAATCAAGCCAATTTTTTTCACTCAGTCTGCTGTCCATTTGAAGTCTATGTGCTCTGCTGCACCAGAAAACAAAAGATAAAGAGATTGTTTTGTGTAACTTCATGCTACCCATATTCAGCGGGTACATTAAGTCGAATGGAGTTTACTCCCCAATAAAGGCAGACAGAACTCGTCACCTTGCACGCTTCGATTGGTATAAGCCTCACCTCTAGGAAGG
The DNA here is from genome assembly GCA_032468135.1 of Calamaria suluensis. NCBI lineage: Eukaryota > Metazoa > Chordata > Lepidosauria > Squamata > Calamariidae > Calamaria > Calamaria suluensis. Next base: position 430,430 of record JANHFP010003671.1, read on the forward strand.
ACCTGCAACGTCTGAGCAACCTATACACAACGTCGCTCCGCAGCGTCGCCAAGTGTGTGAAAGCGTAGCAATGGGGCGGTGTGTGTGAGTCTGGCGGCTTGACATCCTTGACCCTGCCGTCGAAAGCCACGACAGCTAAGCCTATATCCTAAGTAAAACCCTTAAAACATTACAGCCTAAATCAGAGGTCTTCAAACTCTGCAGCTTGTAGACTTCAACTCCCAGAATTCTCCAGCCAAAATTGCCAAGTTTGAAGACCTTTGGTCTAAATGATCATCCCCTACTCGGAGTGGGGGGTAGGAGGAGGGAGTGCATTAAAAAGACGGACTCCCAAACCAGTACTTCCAAAGACGTCCGCCACATCCAAGATGGCTGCTGTGCGTATGACGGTGGCGCGTCTGGAGAGAAGATGCACGTTGCCATTGGCACATGCGCAGGACGATGACCGGGAGCCTGCCTAAACGACCCATTTCTTCCTCATCCTGAGCGCTATTTAAAGGGGAAGTAGCCCCTTTTCTTTTCTCACCCCCTCCTTTTCTTTCTTTCTTTTTACCCCCTCCCCCTTGTCCAGCCTCTCCTATGGCCTGGCCTGGGCGGTGGAGGGCGGTAGTCATAGCGAAGACCAGGGGGTTATGGCCGGTTCCGGATCGACCCGGCTCCTTTACGATTTGCCTGCCGCGGTCATGTGCAAGTTCTACGATATCATGGACACGCTGGACCGGGCCGAGTGGGAGCGTTTCGGTAAGGTGGCGTGGGTGGAAAGAGGGGCTTGTGTTTGCTGGCCAACCAGGTAGAGGGGAAAAGGGTCCCTTGGGTAAAGCGGAAGCCGTATGGTAAGTGTAGGCAGAATATGGGCTTGGCCTCTGTTTTACGGGGCTTATGGTGCCTTACGGGGCTTTTGCCTTTTTAACCACAGGTAAATTCCTGGGCTCGGCTTATATCACTCCCAGGTACCCCCTACCTGTCGTTAAACCTAGGTTTGGGCCCACTCTGTTGGGTTATGGACGTGCTTGGTTCGAGTGGGTGGATATCTGGTGTAAGGTACCTTACCTGAACACCATTAAGTCATCTGCCCCGAACCACTGGATCCATTTAGATGGATTCCCCCTCTCAAATGCTGTGTCTCTGTGTGCTGCTTTTGTGGCCAGGATTTTTTTTTAAAAAAAATCCTTTTTTAAAAATGCCTTCATTTCTTTGCCATTGGAACTAAAACAAACGTATCTCGATTTGTTTCAGTTGTATTTCTTCTTACATAGAAAATGACCTATTTCTTTCTCTTACCAATTCTCATACACCAGATTGTGGCTTTTATTGTTTCTTCCTTTCAGTAAATATCTATGGGTTTTCAGTAAATACTATGGGTAGTATTGAGTTAAGTGTTTCAAATAAGAAAAACCTTGGCAAGAGTATTTTGGCAGGAGCCAAAATCTGGCTGAAGAGAGTTAAGCAAAAGTACAGTTCAATTCTTATATATACATGTCTTGTATCCAATGTTATGTACTTATCCACAGAAGAGAATATCTATACATATCAATAGTATAAAGAAAAAAAAAGAATAAAGAAAAAAGTTTACCAGTAGAAGCAAAATTTCACTCCAAATATAGTGGAGCTAGAACAAACAAAAAATAAATAGTTGTTCTCACAGTAAATAGGAAATTTATGGAGTCTGCTATTCCAATATATAAAATGGTTTTAAAAGAGGTTAGATCTAAATGGAACTAGCATGTTATGTTACAAACACATTCTGTTTGGGGGCTTTCTAGAGCAAATGGCTAGACATGTTTGAAGTAAGATGTTAAATGGAGTGGCCATGTAATCCAGTGGCACAGTAATATCCTTAGGACCATGACCTCAGCAAATGAAGAATGGTGTAATATTTTCCGAAGATTGTAACTTCCGTCACTGTGAGGCTCTGAGGCTCAAAATGGGTTCTCATCTAGTCAAAAGTCATATTAGCTTATTTCCTTTGGCAACCCTGAAACACAAATAATATACTGTATAATATGGGGTAGAGATGGGACTTTCTAAAAATTAATTTGAGGATTTAAAATGTGCACTAAAAATTATAATAAGGAAAGCATAGACATAGGGAAAAATCATTTCCATCCATCCTCCAGAAAAAGGGAGATGCAATTGCTTGAAGAGCTAAGAATGGCTGAAATGGTCTCAGAGTAAAGATTGCTCTAAAATTCATATTTGAAGTGCAGACAATAAACCATCTAGGCATGTACAGCACTACCAAATTGCCCTCCACTCCAAGATAGATTTTATTTCTCTCTTTCCCTTCCATCTATGCATATTCAAATTTTGCGTAGAAACATCCTATGATTTTGACAGGAAACCCCCCTTGGTTTCATGTTAAAAAACCCCAACCAGTTATGGTCACTTCTGATAAGCCAGTGGCAATTGGGTTGCGATAAAAGTGGAATAAGTCAGTGCTTCCAAATGCAAGTTGTGCAATTTGTGTTCTCTGTTGGTGCAAAGATGACTGTACTTTGGGCAAATGGCAGCTATAGGCCAAGCTTTAAAACTAAACTTTGGTTGGTTAGTCAATTGGCTAATCTTAAATGTAGCTAAAATAAAATGACACAAAAAGTGTTGGGGCTGAGAGAATGCCCACAATAAAAGTATAAATTTTAATTTCCAAAATGGAGTTCTTTAGTAAATAAAATGTAAACATATAAAATGTTGAGAGTAAAAAGTTGATGATATCAAAAGTGGCGGTCTAAGTGTGGTAACTCACAAAATGCTCTTAGTCAAACAAGTGAGGTTCTCAACTATCTCCCCTTCTCACATGATGTTCTTTGTCACAACTTACCTTTGATATTTTTCTGGATACATATTCAAGTACAGCACTGAGCAGCTGGGAAAATTGTAAAGTTGATTTGCAATATGTCAGCTTCCCCTTTAATGCCAATCGGAGAAAAGAGCCTATCTATGTCATGTCCCCATTATTTTTATTCCAACTCAGGAGGGAAATGGGTGGTTCAGAAATATGAAACACACATACACTCACACACTTGTGATGTCATTTGATAAGATGGGAATGGTAAAAATGGAGTATAGAACCGAAGGACATCTGGTTTGGCAGTTCATTTTTATCTAGTATCAATTTTACTTCCTGTATTTTAGTTAATGTTACTGACCATGTGCTTGTTACCTGAAACAGCAATACAGTCAGAACCTGGACATATTCAAGACAGGAAGAAACTGAATAGTGTTTATTAAATTCCTTAAACAGTTAGGTGTTTATCAACCAAAGATGAATGCAGGTCTAATGTTGAAATGAACCAAGAGATGAATGCCAGCTGTATTAATTCACTTCAGTTTAGTCAGTGGCAAGCAAATGATTATTTCAGTTTTCTTTCTCATTTCTTATCTGCCACAGCTGCTGATTAAAAGTTGCTTGTGGCCTTGCTTTGTAAAATATGCAAAGGAAGAACATAATTTAATCTACAGTACTCCTAAATTGAGTTTTTAACATCTCAATTAAAAGAAAAGTGAACACGTAAGAAAGAGAAACTCCTTAAGCTAGCATGAATCAAAATAGGTAATGCAAAAATAAAGGGATAAATTGGTGTTATATGAGATAGTTCCTATATTTATGTTCAGATCCTATAGCATAGAAACATTTTGCCTAAGTCAGCCTTCTCCGATCTGGTAACTTTCCAACCAGTGCAAATTGGGAAGTGTGTTACTGGCCAGATATTTGAAGTTCCTGAAACATTAATTGACTCTTTGGTTTGAATCAAAAAAATCAGATTGTACTTTAGATATGTAGCAATTATCCACTTACAATTGGAAAGAGAGCTAAAGAACAGATGCAAGATATAAATGGGTATTGTTATGTTTGTTCACATGACAATTGAATCTATATACTACTAAAATTCTCATATGATCTTTAAGTGGGTGAAATAGAATATCCTAGGGGAACAACTTTTAAACCAAGGTACCTCAAACAGGCTAACTTATAAACCTGACTTCTAGGGAATGAAATTTGGGAATGTTGTGCCTGCTTCAGTGCTACTGGCTGCTTCTGGGAATGATTTTCATTTCCAACATTGTGTGAATGTTGTGTTCCCAGCCAGTCTCGATTCTTCACCTCTTCCCCCACTCAGCAGCAGCTACTTACCTGCCTCCTACAAATAGAAGTGAAGAAGCTTTCCAGTGCACTCTACCAGATTCCCACAAGGAAACTCAGTGGAGAAGCCAGCAGGAAATTGGAAGTTACTCCTGCTCCCATTATTTTTTTGCCCCTTCCCCCTCCCCGATCATTCTGTTTCCCTGTTTATAGAAGGAAATATCTCTGGAATAATGATCCAACAGGACCTGAGTTGTCTAGTATATCAATAGTAATGTATCAGAGATAATTTCCGGCAGTGCTCAGGGATGGTCACACCAGAACAAGCCTCGATCTGGGCATCCGGATCCCCCCCCCCCATCGGTGGGCTCTCCAGAGCTAAAGGTTGCCTTGCAGGGATGACCAACCAGAGGGGCGCTTGTCTGGGTCGACAGAGGCGATGGCGATCACCTTGAATCACCCAGAAAAGCCCTAGGAGCCGAGGGGATGGAGGCGGCTGTCCTGGCTGCCATTTCCACCGAGCACAAAGTGGAGAGCAGGATACCAATTAACACTTGTGGATTAGAGATGCAACTTTGTTTGAACTGACATGTCAGTCAGGATGGTTGCCCAGGCAGTGAGTGTTTTCAGTTTGTGGATTTTAAAAGACAATTAGAGGGAAGTGGATCTGACTCACCTTGAATGCAAACGGTGTTTTAAATGGAAGAAAGAATTTGCTATGATAGCTATTTTTATGTTCTTTTTAAAGAGCATGGTGGATTATAAATTTGGATAATGTATAATTGATTTGTGTGGAAAATTGGGTGGCAGCCTTCCCTGAATCTTGAAGGGGACAGGCAAGATGGGCTTCTAACACCCCAGGAAAGAACACTTTACTACTTTTTTCTCTCTGCCTCCCTCTTGCCTTCCTTATTTTGGCCTCCAGTGGAGAAAGAAAGAAAAGTGTAAACAAAGTTGGCAGCCCAGAGTTTATCACTGGAAAGGGAGATAACGCTCTGTGAGATCCTGGCTTCAAAGTAAACAGCTGCACCTGCAAAATCTGCTTTCCTGGGTCAGGGGGACGACGACAACAACATTCCCTCGCCTTGCTGTCTTTGTCTACATCCCGAGTGGCAAAAGCTCAGATAGAAAACAATCAATCAAACAAACAAATAAATAAATAAATGATATTTAACTTTGGGTACTCCACGTCTGTCTACATCTATCTATTTGGAATAATTGGGAACTTGTTTAAAAAATTTGGTGGATTGTTTGCTGTGTCAACCAACAGACTCTAAAGCTGGAAAGATGTCCTCAAAAGGGCCTAAAAAGCTGGCCTCGGACCCATCATCCACTTACAACAGCCCATCTCAACACACCATGGCTTCTTTTTTACAACAAGAAAAGTCTGAACCATCACTTAAGGATATAATCCAAGCAGTTGAGGCTATGAGAAAAGATATAATTGGGTTGAGTGAACAGATGAAAAGAGTCAGCAAAATTTAAACAAGAACTAAAAAACCTGCAGCAAGCTACTACAGAAAATAAACAGAATATGGAAAAGATGGAGGACAAAATGGAGAAAATAGATAAAAGGGTGGAAAAACTACAAAAAGAGAACCAGAATCTCAAGAATGCAATGGCAGCTATGGAGATGGAGCCCCTGTCTTGCTTCTTGAGATTTCAAAACGTAAAAGAAGGGGGAAGGATTTAAAAGAAATAATGAGCCAATTGTTATCAGATTTAATTGGAATGGATAAAACTGTAACGTGGGGGGACATTGATCAGATATATAGAGTTAACTCAAGCTATGCAAAACTAAATAATGTCCCAAGAGAGATTCATATAAAATTTCTGAGAAGAGCCTCAAGGGAGGAGTTATTGAGAGCATTGAGGGGGGGAGTCTCTAAGATACCGGGGAAGGGAGATTGCAGTACTGAAACAAATTCCGAGGAAAATAAGGGAGACCAGGAGGAAATATCAATTTCTGACCAAGAAATAGTTTGTAAAACGAATTATGTTCAGATGGTTATTACCATCTATTAGGGGGGTGTCCTTGTGTTCTGGGAAGAAAAAAGATTTAAAATAATTGTGAGGAAGCAGATGCTTTTTACAATGAACATAAAATTTTCCTAGAAAGTGAAAAGCTGGGGCCCGAAAGGAGGAGAGAGGGGGCAAAACCAAAAGAAAGAGTAACAGTGCATCTGAATTTTGATCACTTCACCACCGGGATGCAACAGTCGTTAGGTGTGAAAAATGATCCTGTCACTTTTTTCAGTGCCATTGTAACTTCGAACAGTTGCTAAATGAACTGTTATAAGTTGAGGACTATCTGTACTGATCCTCTGGATAATATAATTATTATTAGGTTTCTACAGTACTTCTAAATTCATCTTGGTGGTTCCTGCCAAGGATTTTGAGTCTGAAATATGACTCCCATTTCAGCTCACTGCACCAGCTCCTTGAATATCAATGTGGCAAGAATGGCTATCTGCTTTCTGTATGTGGATATTAGCAGCATTTTCTCTCTGCTTTTTTACTCAAATATAAATTATTCCATCCCGAATCATGGCAGGCTCTATATTAGGATTACTTTATCTATCTTGAACAAATCTGATGGCAGATTTTTTTCCCTGCAATTCCTTATAGTAGCCTTATATAAGCAATTAGACAGAAGCGGCTAGACATCTCTTATTTTTTTAAAGCCAGCATTAATGTATCATAGTTAAAATATTTTCTGAGAGGATTGTATTATTTTTCCTATAACATGAGATTTGTCCCTAGTTAAGACTGGGATAGTTGCTTAGTTGAAATATCTATCATAGGATGTAAAACTCAGTTATGTGATAGCTTACCTTTTTATTAGTTCATAATTTCTTATCACGCCAATCTTCCAGATGGCAATCTCTTGTAATCCTGAACAGAATCAAGCAGTATTCAGGACAAGAAATAAAAAAGGTAAAACAAGTTACAGTGTAGCAAAAATTTTAGATTTCTTGTGAAAATAAATTAGTCTTCCAAATAATATATAACAGTAAAAAGTGTGCAATCTTCAGTAACATGAGGACACATTCACATTTGATTTGGGTGAAACAAATGGTGGAAAAGCCAGGGTCCCCACTCCCATAGGTTTTGGACCAGTTTTCAGTGGGGAAGGAAGGTCAGCTCTGGAAATTTATCATGTTCATCCAAAGAACCATACTTCTAGATATTAGCTTATAATATCACTGTCTGTGATTAACACTTTCGGATGAATAGCAAACTATATATCTAAGGATAGCTGTTTATAACATGAGAAAAAAAAGTATGGTCTTCCCTATGGTAGCACTTGGGGGATTGCAAGTGATCTTGCAGTGTTCTCGGGGACAGTTCTGAAAGTATGGAGGTGTTAATGGAGGTGTTCCAGGTTCTTTAACCTGGAAGTGTTTCAGGGACAGCCCACGAATTCTAGGTTTCAATATTGGATGGATGAATGAAAAGTGATACAATACTGCCTCCTAGGAGACAGTGGGGGTGTTCAATGATTTGCAGGGGAATATTCTTGGTGGTTATTGATTCATTAAATGTGATATTATCACTGGCTTTTGTGATCAGGATGGCCTGTAATAAAAATGTTGCTTATATCTGTCCAGATTGTGGTAGGGAATATAGCCAAAAAGGCATATTCAATGCAGGAGTATGACAGATAAGGCCAGTTTTCCTCTCTGCACAAGCAAGATCCTGATAGCTATCAGATCTTGGAAAAATATATTGTCCAAGCAATGTTAATGAGTTTGATATGGAGTTTCTGATGTTCTGAAAATATACGAAGATGGCAAGAAAAGAAGTAGGTCAGGTTTAGTATGAAGCAGAAGATTTATATCTAAGTAATCTAGATTCTTGAGAAAGCCGTTGTGGATTTCTACTTTAGATCATCTCTGTCATCTGATTCAGAAGCTGAGAAGTGGTAGCAGGAGCAATTCCATTAGTATCAAGGTTTGCATTCCCATTACAAAATCTTGCATCTGAATTGGCTGGCATACTTGAACTAGCTTAATTTTCTTAATATTTTTCCCCTTGGGTGCATCTGCAGTAGCATCTAAGTTCCACTTTTGACATACATCTAGTTTTTCCAATCCATCTGCAGATAATACTCACATTACATGGCAGTTCCAGGCAAGTTACAGAAGGTTAAATCTTATTTCAGGTACTGTGTTGTTACTACTTTCATTTGTGATTTGTTCACTCCCCAGAGCCAAGGAACAAAACTAATTGCATGTGCATCACAGTATTCGTGCAGTTAGCAGTGCTGCTTTTAGGTCTGCTCCTAGAGCCCATGAGTGCAAAGCTTGTTTTTTCTGGAGCCTGTATCATGAAAGCTTGACAAATGGGTAAGATTTTATTATAAGCGCCTTTCTTGGGTACACCAAGAGGCTGGATCATCAGATTAAGATTTCTCTCTTATAATTCCAGTATTTCCAGAACTTGGAATTTCTGGCATTCAGAGCCTTTCAATATCATTCATGAAAATGATACTAATTGCCAAAATTACATACTGTTTGTTCTAAAAATAAATGAAAAAATTGAATATCAAATAGAAAGGAAGCAAAACAAATGCCGGAAAAATCTTAGTACTTTTTAAGAAATGCAGATAGGACTTTGAAATTGAGTTTAAGAGAAATTAGCCAGAGCAGTGCCAGATCCTGTGCAACTCTGGAGGAGCTGCAATTCATCCTCCTGATTGAAGTGCCAGACCATCTAATTTGATCTCTAAGACTGGATGAAATTTAAGAACCTTTTCAGAGAGCAAATGTATTAGGATAAGAATGGGAGCAGGACTCTGGAAAGCATTCTGCTATCATTCCCATCCAAAAACTTCCCCTCAAGCTCTCAAAACAGCTGAAATTTGTGGCAGTAAAATTGTCATTTTTGTCATTGAATTCTGGCAGCAGGGGATAATAAGTTATGGGGCTGGCTCCATGCACATAATCATTAAGACCAAGCTGAAGAACTTTTAGTAATGATTTGCACTGAATTTCTGTAAAGGCAGCATAGGAAGAGGCTAAAATTAAGAGAAAGGATAACATTTCAAATTTGATGACATTCTCCATAGTTCGGCATTTTGGAACAGTGTAGAATAGAAAGCACCAACATCTCAGAATTGTGCAGTCATAAAGTTACCTGATTTCCTTTTTGGTTCTAATGAAAAATGTTCAGTATGATGTAATTGAGTTTGTATCATGTTCCCATAATGAAAAAAGTATGTTCTCCTTTACTGAATAAACAGTTGGTTTAACTTTGCATTAATTGTAGAGAAGAGCCTTAATATATGAGGTGAGGGCCACACAATATATTAAACCTCCACTGGCAGTAATTTCCTGGTCCCCATGCTCTGTATTGCCATTGGTAAATTTGACCCTAAAAGAGGCTGGTGTACAAATTAGGATTAGCTACAGATAGAGAAGGGACACGGTGGCTCAGCGGGTTAGACAACTGAGCTTGTTGATTGGAAGGTCGGCAGTTCAGCAGTTTGAATCTCTAGTGCCATGTAATGGGGTGAGCTCCCATTATTTGTCCCAGCTTCTCCCAACCTAGCAGTTTCGAAAGCACGTAAAAATGCAAGTAGAAAAAATAGGAACCATCTTTGGTGAGAAGGTAACAGCGTTCCATGCGCCTTTGGCGTTTAGTCATGCCGGCCACATGACCGTGGAGACATCTTCGGACAGCTCTGGCTCTTCGGCTTTGGAAAGGAAATGAGCACCGCCCCATAGCGGCTAGCACATATGTGCGAGGACTAGCACATATGTGCAAGGAACACCTTTACAGATAGAGAAATTAAGAAAAGCTACTCCAGCCTCTTTATTTTTTTAATTTAATCCCATGTTTTTGAGATGAGAAAAGTCAGCTCTAATAATGGAGATACTGCTTCAGGGGCATTTCCATTTATGTCTGCTCCTAACCTCCACCTCATTTTTGGGGTAGGGAAATGCTTAACAATAGGCTAACGTTTTGTGGCAGATTCATAATATAATGGAGCCATATTTGACCAGATCAGCCAAAACCAAGAATGGCCACAACTCTTTAATATTAAGTTTTAGGAGTCTCAATTATTGGGCAGATACCAATATCGACAGTCCAGTTACAGAATAACTTGGCATATTTTTTGAATACATTGGGCCTTAGATTCCACTGACACAATATAGCTAATCATATTTGTTCTATGATCTCTTACATTATAACTATGTGATAAATAATTTATAGTGTCAGAAATATTGCCCTAGAACAGATATTGAAAAATGCTTCCCATAACATAAGCATTGCCATGCTATTATTAAAAATTAAATATAAAAAATATCTAACCTCCCGTTTATGTTCCACAGTATTTTTCCCCAAAAGGAAGAGAAATATGCTTGTTTTTAACAACAAAAGATAGAGACACTCATAAAGAAAGGACTTTTTCTTGTAAATTTATAAGGCAAACGTTTTATATAATAAATAGGATACAAGGGTAGGGAGGGATTTTGGTGGATTTCTTTTAAACATATACATGTACATTCAGACGGATTGTTATTTTCTTACTGAAATTATACAAATTTTCCATTATTAAATTTCTTTTTTCTTCTTTTTTTTAAATATCAGTGCTTTCAGTCTTTTTTTTTTTTTTGGCTGTAGACAAAACCTACAAAAAGAGCAATCAATTTTTAAATTTTATTAAACAATCTACTCAGAATTCTTAAAAGTAATTGTCCCAAAAACGCATCAAACAAATGCAAAGTGTGGTCAGGAAATAACAGTGGGGGTACACAATAAAGTATATATATTTTAAATTCTTCAAAAGAGCCAAGATAGCTCTACTTAACCTCAGTGGAAAGTTTAATATTTATTTTCCTAAAATTAGAGATTTAGTATGGAAGGATCATTAATATGGATCAACTGTGATTTTTCAGCATTAAAAATATTAGTGGGGCAATCCTGAAGACAACATAGAGCCCAATTAATATGAGTGTTAATTATTTTTGGAGTTTCAATGCATTCTTCTTTAAAACTCTTACGATGCTAGATCCTGATTTGCTACTTTATTCTTCTCCCCTTAATGGGTGTTCAATGAAGGAATCTACAGAACCACATTCCTTTTTTTCCCCCTATATTGCTGTCTGGTGGTGTGTATTATTAAAAATGAAAACTTTATGAAGTTCCTCCTGGGTTTTGTTTCATGTTTTTACTGTTGCATTCCTGCCAAATGAATGTTTCAATGAAGGAGTCTAAGCATATTCTAATTTCTTTGATGCACTGACTTCTGGTAGTAGATTATTAGAAATTGAAGCATACAAAATACCCTGGGAAGTTGTTAAAAAATTGCCTAAACTACCGCTTTCTCCCTACTGCCAATGGTAAGACAAAAATAAAAGCATATACCTTTCCTCCCTTTTAAAATATATACATATATTTGACACTCACATTTGAAGTATTTGTGCCTGGAACAATTACTTTACAGAAATGTTCACGATACATACTCGTGGACCATTAAAATAAACATACAGACACACACACACAAAAGGTTTTCATTGACATTCCTTTTTTCAGGGGTGGGAGATAAAACCCTACACAGAATGAGTCTCAAATACCAGTTCTTTTCTGTTACATACCCCATCTCAGGGAAAAAAAACACTATTTAAAAAAAATAAAAACCAACTCCCACCCCAACCCCAAATTCTGGGTCTCTGGAATTGTTTTTTAAATAAATGTCACTGGGTAGAGAGTTAGTTGGCTATGTGAGGATTAAAAGCTGTACAAGGTAGCAAGCACTCAGCATACATTTAATAACAGTCCTTGTAATATTTGGTCTTATAGTGATCACTACTGAATTGTGAAGCAAAAGGAAGTTGGTTTGTTATCAGCGGCATGTTGATTTATGGAAGCAGGAGAAAGGATTTCCCACCATCCCTCTGCCTGTACAATAAAGGGAGGAAAGCCTCTTTTTTTTTGCACTCATAAAGAAAATCAATTGATCAATGTCCACATTTTCTGCCACTTCATGCAGAGATAACACAACCACAGTAAGTAATGCTCATCTACATGGCTTGAAGAAGGAAACTATAACTGGAAGAAAATTTTATGTATGTCAATTTATGGACTGAGAAATTTTCTTCCCCAACCTGTTAGGAAGAAAATAGTAACACTGTCCCTCAGAGAAGTGTAATCTATGCTCGGTTTTTGCTTTTGGAAGAACGGCAATTTTAAGCTGCTACTCTTGAGCGGATATTGCTGATTTTCACAACTTGCAAGTGAAAACTGGCAGACAGGAAACTCTCATATTTGGTCCTTTTTCTATTGGTGCCTTTTGAGATATGATGAGAACCGTGTCAGTAAAGTACTAGCAAGCTTTTTTTTTTGCTTAACAATCTGCTTCCAAACACATCAGCCTTTGATTTGGTAAATGTTACTTGAGCTGTAATGTCAAAGATGTCAACAAAACCCATGTTTTAATACAAAATTATTAAGTCTGACACAAACTGAACATCTCAGCAATCACTCATGCAAGCATAAGCAACACTAAGAGGAGAAAGGGCAAAGTCCAATTTGAAAAACTTGAAAATTCATTCTCTCTGAAAAATACTGTGAAACATGTTTGATCAGTAGAAAAAGTAGTGAGAGTCAAATTCAATACTTCATTTCCACCACCCAAATATTTGACATGTCCCTTTTTTGTTCACATCTTTTTCTTTCTGGGATCCATATCTGGATGTAGTGTGACACTGACCCATGAAGGTACAATATTAAATCCAGACACGATGTCTTTGGAAATCAGACCTAATTTTTTTTGCTAAACATGCAGAGAAGAGACGGGAAAGAAGTGAAGTTAAGGGGCAGGTTATCAGCTAAACAAGGGGACATGCTATCATGGAGTGCTTCCAATTTATGCTAAATGGCATGCAATACACAAAATGAAAAGGAGTGGTAGGAGAAATATTAGCTTTAAAAACAGTAAAAGTGGGAGGATGAGAAGCCAGGTAAGAACTTTGCTATGAAGAAAATGAGGAAGAGCACTAAGAAGTTCCGTTTAGGACCAATAGTATTTTTCCAAAAATTACACTACAAACTAATTAAAGTAGCCATAATCAAAAGAGCTAAATCATGCCAATAACATTAGTTAGGCTCTAGTTAAACGGAAAATATTTTGAGAGGTAAGTCACAATACAGACCAAATACTCAACATTTTCTTTACTTTATCTTCCTAGACCCAAGTCAATGCCCTTCCCCACAAGTAGATTTGAGTGCAAAAAAATAAAATGTTGACTGTGTAACCATCCTGTTATTTTTCAAACCCATTCAGCAAAAAGAAAAAAAAAGAAAAGAAAATCCCCTTCCAAAAGTGTGAAACCAGCCCAGCTGAATGTATCTTCTGTTCTGGCATTTACTGGCAGACAATTGTGAAGGATGTTTTCTTTTCCCTTGCTATGATACTGAAGATTAGGAATAATAGTAAAGAAAACATGTACCGGTAATAATTTCTCAATGGACCATACCATACCATTCCTTGCTTGTCAGTCTGTTATCCTTATTTGGTAGTGGTGCAGTAAGCAGAAAAAAGCTACCCCTCATTTATAATGCAATATACAGATATATAAAATTAGACAATTTTTTTCTGTCTCTACTTGGTGCCTTTAAAAAAAACCACACACACACACACACACAAAACAGAAATTAAATCCCCAAACAAAAAAGATTTAGATCTAACGTTAAACTCTACACATTATTGGATAATAATTGAAACTGACAAGAAGTTTATTTTCACTTGACACAGAAACATCAGGTGGTTCACAATGCTAACAAGGTAAATCCCTCTTGCACAGTCTCTCAAACTCCAGGCAATATCCACATGTGTCTTCAGGATGAGCTGGGTGGAAGTGGGCAGAGCTAGGAGCAAAGATAGTCATTTTGTATCCCTGTAAATAAGCAGTTTGCCAGTGAAGCTACTAATGATTTAATGTACTCTGGAAAAGCAGCTAGTTCCAACAGCATATTTAGAAGGAATGAAGGGAAGAGGCCAGACTTCTACTTCTGCTCTACTTTCTCAATCCTTTCTTTGGGTTGAACTAGATTTTGGTGGAAGACCCAGGTCTGTAATCAGCTGCAAAGCAGAGCAAGACGAATGCCATATGCAGCAAAGAAATGTTCATGTGCTGGAGGAAGGCAGGGAGAGTCAGAAAAAAAAGCAAGCAGAATTAAAACTTTTTGCTTGCCTGCTGCTTCTCTGGTAGAAAACTGCCTTTCTTACAATCAGTTTGTAGCAATCAAGCAGCAATCCTGGTCTGCCTACAAGGATCTAGTTTGGCTCTTACTGACAAAATGAACCTTCAAGTTCCCACCCTACATACATTACAACTCAAGGAAAGGAAATAGCGTAAAAGTGTCACCTTTTGACTTGTTTGGAATGTCAAGACACATGAGATTAAAAAACCCTGTGGTTTTACAAGTTTTTCAAATCCGGGTAACATAGATTAGACTAAGTACAATATTATTTTAGCTGATACATGGGTACTGATATTCTAATTTGGATGTTTCCAATTCCATACATGTTCATAGGCATGCTTAATTAAAGGTACCCTAAAATCTTAATGTTCAACCTTCTTTTAATATCCCCATCTGATCCCATATTATATTCAACCCATTCTTAAACTATTTGCAAGACATTGTTAAAACCATGTGATCTCAATGGGCTTGTGGCTCTACTGTCCACCCAAATAGAAAGAAAGCAAGAAAGAATATTCTTCTCTCTTGGCTTTAAAGTGCATTATTCACCCCCATGAAAATGTTTTTTTAAAAAAAGGGAGGGAGGTATTTCCATCATGAGGGCAACTATCTGCCTCAACAATGGCCATCAAGAAACAGCTGGGAAAGGACATGGCAAAGGCCTGCCACCTTTATATATAAAGCAGTCACCTATATCATTTGAAAGATACATGGCTGGGAGAGTGCCAGAGCGCCTCTTATGATAGCAAAGGCAACATTTTCTAAATAATCTTTGCCAAATAAGTAGGAAGGCACAAGGCTTTCAATACTCTCAACAGTAATCTAAACTAAAGGAGAACTGTTTATGGATATATGTTAAGTTCAGAAGGTTCAAATGTTAAAAACATCAAATGCGGAGCACATTTCCTGCAGTTACAGCCCATTTGTAGTCTCAACTATACACTACAGTATTATGAATCCTAAAGACACTGGAATGCAGCAACACCCTATATTATAGGGACAGGACTAAACTGACACAACACGCTTGCTTAGCCATAAGCTTGTTCTAATGTCTGAACTGGAAATGTGGTTCCCATGTTTTAGAGTGATGGCTCACCTTTTTGCCACTGCATGCCAAAAACGTGCGGTGCCCTTGGGGATTTGGGCGTCCACATGCCCACACCCATAATTCAGTTTGCCTCACCTTCCCTAGAAAGGCTCTAGAGCCTGGGGAGAGTGAAAAAGGGGGCTTCCCCACCCCCAGGTCCTCCAGAGGCTGGAAACAACCTCTTTTCTGACTTCTGGTGGAACCAGAAGGTCCGAAAATCAGCTGGTCAGCAGCCACATGTGCATCAGAGCTGAACTTAGGGGAACACTTGCATGTCCACTGATATGGCTCCACGTGCCACCTGTGGCACCCGTGCCATAGGTTCGCCATCACAGTTTTAGGGCATAAGTGCAGGCAGCTACGTAAACCAATGTTCTCCATGTCTGGTATTTCCTCCGTCATCCTCTCCCCAATAATTTTTTCCTATTCAACCTAATCCCTGTTAGAAGTCTTCCAAGAAGAATGTGTGTATGAATGAAAATGTTTGTCAGCAGCTATCCAGTTGGCTATTCAGGAAACTGTATCGGGAAACAAAAGATGAAGGCATTGTCACACATTGTAACACAAGCTCCACTCATTTACAAGTATTGCAATATTGCACATATGAAAGGGGTGTAGTTTGCATTGTAACAGTGGCACTCTAAACCCAGCTTGAGTATGCTTTTCATCCTGCAAACACCTGTGTATATCAGGCTGTAGGAGTAAACTGAAGAAAATATTTAATCTATCCTCTTCACACATGATTTTTTTTAAAAAAACGTATAAACAGATTGGTGACTATTACATCTAGCTTAGGCTTCAGTTATACCCCAAACTGATATTTTTTTAAAAAGCAATATTTCAATTGGAAAAACTGCTATATATTATTTATTCTTGATGTAGCTCTTATGTTTCAAGCTGGACAGGCTAAGGAGCTGTTTTACCATGATATTCTTCTGTGGAATGTTCATGATGTATATCTATACAATTACACTTCAGCCTCCAAGGATAAGTGTTCTGTAAAACTCACCCACGTCAAATTGTTAACTGTCACACTTTCAACTTTGACATATGTCTGTATATGTTTATTATTTTAAAAGAAGTCTCATCAGACGTGACCCAAAAGTGGAATGAAATGTTAAGGTTCTATTCCATTTACCAAAACTATCTCAAAACTTAGAAAAATTAATACATGATAGGTTCTCTCTGCAGACTTAGAAGCTGCAGCAAGAGGAACAATAATTCACTCTAGATTTCTCAGTCAAGTGCAAAGCCTTAGAAATTCCCAAATGCATCCCCAAAGTGTAATGCACTTTCCCCATCTCTTTCCCACAGAGTAAGATATTTACTGTGGTTTGGAAAACTGTAAATGGGAGACCCCCCTCCACTGCCAAAATAAATTTGTGCCTTTTTTAATATCAAGGAAAAGCCCTTAAGAGTTTAATTTGTTGTAAAGTGATTTCCTTTTTTTCCCTTGTGCATGCTCCTTTCTATCAGGTTTCCATATGTACTTCATTCATCATTCCAATAAATAATGAGCTAGTTTCAGATTGTTTTTGCTTTCAGGTAGAAAGGGAATTCATCATTTAGCCACAGATTATAGCCCAAATTCTAATGATTAAGAAAGAGGCTTGGTTTTTATTCTCAATAAAGAAAGAAGAGAAGCCAGCCCCAACTTTATTGCAAATCAAGGAGAAGAAAAATATATATCAAACTTTCAGTTCTGATTATGCTAAAGAAGCTAAGAAAAAAAAAATATGTGTTGCTGCAGGGCTAAATCTCATCAGTCTTCCCAGAGAGAAAACTAGATATTTTTCTTATGAACAGAACACATTCTAAGGCTAATAACTTCACTTTGGCTGTTTATGCACAACTTATTTTTTTATTCCAATGTCTGGTACATAGGCAAGAACAGAGAAAAGCTATCGTCTATGCCAACGAGGCTCTCCAAGGTCTCAAACAGACATGACTCCTGAGAGCCTATGTATGTATGTATGTATGTATGTATGTATGTATGTATGTATGTATGTATGTATGTAT
>JANHFP010003671.1:503347-516918 GCA_032468135.1 Calamaria suluensis
CTAGAAATGGAAGGTTGGAGACAGGCCTATAACTCTCCAGAAGGGTTGGGTCTAAGCCCGGCTTCTTCAGGAGTGGACGCACCACTGCCTTTTTAAGGATACTGCAAAATCTCCATTCCCACCCCACTCCTGGGGAAAGGATATTGAAAAGTCTCCATTCCCACCCCACTCTGGGGCCAGTCATAGGTGATATTTGCCGTTTCTCCACACTACTCAAAATTTATGCTACTGGTTCTCCAAACTGCTCAAAATTTCCGCTAACGGTTCTCCAGAACCTGTCAGAACCTGCTGGATTTCACCCCTGATTTAAACCCTAAGTCACAAGTTAAGGAACCATTTTACCCCAAGGATCTTCATAATGTTCTGTGCAAGCTAGGGTCTCTGATTTAGAAACTATCTTTCAAACCAGTGTATTCTGTATTCTACATCCTCTCAACTACGAATGCTAGGAGTTGCACATCCCCTCTGGATGTGTTACATTCAGGATGTACTATTTAATGTATTATGTTGTTGTTGTTTTTGGAGACGAGTATTTACAGAATTTTCTGCCTAGCAACAAAAATAACTTGACAGCCTGGAACTTAATGTATCTTGACTAGGGATTAAGGGATGATGGCACTATTCTGCCGGTTGGTATCAGGCAGAAAAATGTCTTGAGGAGGTCTTAACTATTTAAAGATTAAGGAATTGAGATGTTTTGTTTTTGAAAAAAAGAAAACAGAAATCTAGAAAGTTTTTTTTTCTTTTTTTACGAAAACCATGGGAATTCAGGTTAATTTTTTTCTTAAATAAAAAAGAAATACTTTTTTTAAAAAAAGAAGAGTTGAAGTGTATCCTCAATCCTGAAATAGATGCATTCTAGTTGTTGAGAGCAAATTAGAGAGCTAGAGAGGATAGCATGAAGCATCTTCATTAAATAGATATTTTGAAGATGACAGTGCCCACCGTGGCCATTATTCTGTGTGTAGGCAAGTCATCTGCTTCCACATAGATTTACCACTTAGCACGCTCTCAAATTTCCACTGGCCTAAAATGTTTGGTTTTCTTGGATTACTTGTTATATGATGGTTTCAAGATAGATAAAGTCTCATAATACATATGGTCACTGTATAATCACTAACAAGGTAGAACAATTAGTTTAGAGCTGGTTGATTTCAAAAGATATGGAAAGATGCCAAGATGCAAGTGTAAGCAACAAGTATGAAAATGTTAGACAAAAGGCATTTCAACAGATGTTTAATATTTTGAAGCTAGTGGGCATGATATCATTTTGAGAAAATACTGTACCATGATGATTATGCATGTAAGTCAATAAAGACTTTGATGCTTTGATGGGATTTATCTTGTTATAGAACATCTGTTGAACATAAGGCAATGTGATAAAGATGAAGAGGCAGCATCTCCAATAACATTTTGTCACTGATCTTGAATGATCCCCCTTTTTTACTTCTTAGCCCTATCACATCATGTACAAGATCCAGTTATCTCTCTCCCTATCTCTACACACACACACACACTTTATTCTTCTCCCCCTTCTTTCTTCCATCCTGCCTTCATAAACATTTTCCAGCATGATATTTCCATCTTATTAGATCATCTTATCCCTCTCTTCTTACTGCGTCAGAGGCAACAACTCTGGGTCTATCCTTTCCTATTTTTTAGTTTGTAGGAAACTGGAAATGTTCAAATCAAATTACTGACCTCCACTTGTCCACTGTTGTCAATTCCAATTATCCTTGGATTTATGGGGGTACAAAGGTCTTCAGTAGAAAGAAAGATGGCAGTATTGAAACATACATTTTGCTCTGAAGAACCTCTATCTAATAATAATAATAATAATTTGAAAAGCTAATATTTAAAAAGCCCAGGTATCAGCCAGGATTTTGTAATAAAGGGAGACATGTCAATATGCACAATGAATTACATTTTTATTTACCTCATAATTTCAATTAACTCTCTGTAAGAGCAACACATATATTGCAATTATTTGAGTTTAGATTTTCAAAAAGTATTTGCTATGTTTTGAAATTGATTGTATGCCAATCACTGATAGTAATCTCTTGAGTAGGTGTTTAGAATTTCTTGCTGATAAAGATCTTGAAGACCCCTCAATAGTCGATATAATTAATATCTAGTGTTGGGAATGAGAAAGGTTACTTTGGGCTTGATGTGATGAGTGTTTGGACATCATTTGAATAGGCTAGGGATAATGCCACTATACTTGACAAGTTATGTCCATCTATGTTTCCAATAAAGGAGAATATTTGTAGGTCAGGCTTGAAATAAGTGGTCCTTGGTGAGCTTGGTTATTTTCTTGCTGATGTTTCATTACCCAAACTAGGTATCATCTTTGGCTAATGAAATGGCTGCAAGAAAACAACCACTAAAGACCTATAGATTAGTCATCTATATTTGTAGATCTATGTAAAAAGATTTTGAAGTTAATTTCTTCGGGTAGTTGCCAGGGCATTGTCTTTGATGAAAAAAAACCACTTCTGTTCTGTTACAGTAAAGTTGAAGTAAGGTACAAAAATGGGACATTTAGAAATTGGAAGGAAATTCCATTCTGAATCAGCTTAGTGGAGTTCTTTTGACTCTCTAATCCCTCCATCATGCTCATCTATCACCTGAAGTGTCCGGCAAAGATACCATTGGTGATGTAGGACACATGCAAGCTGTTAATGTGCAACCCACAGAGATGGGGAGGAGGGGAAGAAGAAGGAAAGAAGGAGGGGAGAGGGCCAAATTGTAGCATTGTAGCCCAATTAAGGGATAAAACGTTTAAGAGCTTTGGGGGATCTTGTTCTCCAAATATGAAAGCTTAATCTTCTGGGGGGGTAGATATATAAATGGGTAGGACTTTGAACCTTAGCATAGACTATTGGATGGGAGAGGCTGATCAAGGGCTGAGAGAAAGAGCAACAAGAAACAGGGAACTGAGAAAGAAAGAGAACGTGGGAGAGAGGAAAAGGGCAAGAAACACAAGGGGGAAGACGATAACCAAGGCCATGACAGAGGCCTGGAATGTGGCAGTATTTGCTGCTCGACGGCACCACAATGATGAAGATACCACCAGGAACAGCTTATTTGCTTACACCAACAGCAATAATACCCGTGGTAAGTTTGGCAAGGGCCTCAGAACTGGGGTAGGTGGGCAGGCTAAGGTTGGTTCACAGGCTAAACTTTTACAAGAGCAGGAGAAGCAGGTGGACGTTCTCCATTTGACTTCAACCTTGGCAATTAAATGCCTTTGGAAGAGGGGTACCAGAAATTTAATTTACTTGTTCCCATTGGTACGGTTCTGGATAAGGAAGGGTTCCAAAGTAGTTCCAGTAGAAGGATGGCAGTGACAGTGATGGTCTTAATATACTATAAATCATAGAAAAGTATATACTTTCCAATGGATGAACTCTTTAATTATTTACAAGAACAGGGACTTTGCCTTATTTTAGCAGAATGCATCCCTGATTAATTTGCGCAAGATGCTATTATGCTTGCTGAGATCCTTCTAATATTTAACTTTATCCATCTTCTGGCAGACCCTTTTGAAGGTCCAAACTATCATATTGCACCACGATGGGTCTACAACCTAACTTCACTCTGGATGGTCTTTGTTGTCATTGCCTCAGTCTTTACCAATGGTTTGGTATTGGTGGCCACAGCCAAATTCAAGAAATTACGGCATCCACTCAACTGGATTTTGGTGAACTTGGCTCTAGCTGATTTGGGTGAAACGGTTATTGCTAGCACCATTAGTGTCATCAATCAGTTCTTTGGCTATTTCATCCTTGGCCATCCTATGTGTGTTTTGGAGGGTTATACTGTCTCTGCTTGTGGTAAGAAGTGCCTATTCATCATGTTTTTTGCTTAATCCCTTTTTACCCTTCCCTCCAGATCATAGTTTTATCCTCTTCCCCCTAATATAAGCACATCCTATAATCTTGTTGTCCTCAGAGATCACCCATCATGCTGCTCCTTTAGCCTCCATGTCACTGAGTTGCTTCCCTATTAATCCTATGCATTCCAGGACACATCTGGCAGAACATTTAGTAAAGGTTTCAGTATAACCACCTCAGCTTTCTGAACCTTGATTCTGTTATATATAAATGTTTTAGCAGGCCAAAGACTGCATTTCTATAATGTAATGATAGATTACATATAATTCATACACACACACACACACACATACACCTAATAGAGCTATGTCGTTATTATTGTCCTCTTCTGCTCTTCCTTCCCAGGCATTACAGCTCTCTGGTCTTTGGCCATTATTTCCTGGGAGCGTTGGGTTGTTGTTTGCAAACCTTTTGGAAATGTCAAGTTTGATGCTAAAATGGCTGTTGGTGGTATTTTGTTCTCCTGGATATGGTCATGTGGCTGGACAGCACCACCAATCTTTGGCTGGAGTAGGTAAGTATAAGGAGGGGGTGCTACAGAGCAACATCACTGGAAACAAAAGAATAGGGTGAAGTCCTTCAGATGTGTTGGACTAAACTCTCATCATTTTCAGCAGTTTTCCAACATAACAAAAAATAAACATATGTAAGGTCTTATTTTCAGGGAAACACAGTATATGTTTACATAAAGAGTGGCTAACTTTCATCAAGAATGTTGATAGAGAAGAGTCAGTGATTTGGCTTTCTTTCTTTCAATGAGAAATGAGCTCTTTCTTAATCTACAATTCATTAAATCTTTAATTTGGCATTTATTTTTATGAGGGTGAAGAATGAGCAGGGTATTCAACTGTTGAAGCCTAAAACAATTCTGAGTGCAACTGCTTTGTCATGTGATGTCAAATCTATCTTGGTCAGAATGTTGTGTGGCATCAAAAATTATTCTGTTTTATTTTCTATGAACAAATGTAAAACATAGTAAGAGGGGCTCAAAAGATTATTCAAATCTCAAATGTGAAAATGACTTTCTTCTCCTCCCAACCAGATACTGGCCCCATGGTCTGAAAACATCATGTGGTCCAGATGTATTCAGTGGCAATGAAGATCCAGGTGTCCAGTCTTACATGATTGTCCTGATGATTACCTGTTGTGCAATTCCCCTGAGTGTCATCATTATCTGTTACTTGCAAGTGTGGTTGGCTATCCGTGCGGTAAATACACACATTGTATTATATTACAGCTGTCATGTATTCTTCCTCTCCTCTAGCACCCTCCTTCATGTCCCTTGTGACTGGATCTCTCATCCTTATAAAGCACATTTTCTCCCAAATTAAAGTATCACTGCTATAGAGTCTCTATTTGAGAGTTATATAGAGAATTAACCTTTTGTTAATGAAGCCCCAATTCTGTCACTGTACTTGAAAATCCTTAATCACATTACAACATAAATAAAATCATCTCATTATCAATAAATATATCTAAGTGATAAAATGTAAAATTTGTTGCTACCGATTTTGTGGGCGTGGCATGGTGGTGGTGGTGTGATGTGACTGGATTGGTGTGAGCATTTTTTTTTACTTTTTTAAAGCACTTTTTACTACCTATTTGCCAGAACTGGTAGTAAAAACATGCTTTTAAAAGGTAACAAAAAGCCTCAGATGATCACAGCTGAGCCGTGTGATTCTTGGAGGCTTTTTTTTTACTTTTTAAAAACATTTCTTTACTACCAGTTCCAGTGAATAGATGGTAAAAATGCTTTTAAAAGGTAAAAAGAAAGCCTCCCATGATCGCGCGGCTCAGATGTGATCGTTTGAGCATTTTTTACTACCTAAGTATTTGCTGGAATATGTATTTTAAAAATGCTTTTAAATGTAACAAAAAGCCTCTGATAAAAAAAACAGTTTTTACTACCTATTCCAGTGAATACTTAGGTAATAAAAACATGCTTTTAAAAGGTAAAAAAAAGGCTCAGACGATTGCGCAGGAGGCGGGGCCAAGGATTTTCACTACTGGTTCTCTGAACCACCCACCGCCATCGCTACCAGATCATCCGAACCGGGAGCATTTCACCCCTGACCTAACCAGTACCCCTAACACAGTCTCCACTTCTATAAAAATCTTCTGGCTAATCTCAGTTTCCTAATAAGGCCTTTGCCAGGAATGACTTCCAATTTTCCTTACTTCATCTTCTCCATACTTCTGTTTATATTACTTTACTTGTAAAAGGATATCCACATACAAATTTAATCTAGATCCAATTTCTATGGTAAACTCCTTTCACTCTCTTATTCCAAATCACAGCATATCTGAGCTGTACCTTATTAACCTTACTTCTTTCTTTTCTCTCATAGGTGGCAGCCCAGCAGAAAGAGTCAGAATCAACACAGAAGGCTGAGAAGGAAGTGTCAAGGATGGTAGTGGTCATGATCATTGCCTATATTGTCTGCTGGGGACCATATACATTTTTTGCCTGTTTTGCTGCTGCCAACCCAGGCTATGCCTTTCACCCCCTGACGGCTTCCATGCCTGCCTTCTTTGCAAAAAGCGCCACCATTTACAATCCGATTATCTATGTCTTCATGAACAGACAGGTAATTTGCTCTGGCAAATTAATGGAATAGCTAGAAATTATTGGAATTGAGAGAGATGGGCGGATTAAGAGTAATGAACAGGAAGCAACTGGGGATGTGGATTATAGCACTGGGGGATTATATTATGTGGTGGAAAAGGGTAGAACTTGTAAATGCTTATTGACATTTGTCTATCTCCTGGCAGTTCCGTAATTGCATAATGCAGCTCTTTGGCAAGAAAGTGGATGATGGCTCTGAACTTTCTTCTACTTCCCGCACTGAAGTTTCATCTGCCTCTAACTCTTCTGTATCACCAGCATAAGAGCTCTTTCTTGATAAATATCAAGACAGTTCTGCCTCCCAGGAGAGCCCTAGTGAGAATTTCTCTTTCTTTCTGCAGCATATGGATTCCCTATGCATATTTAACATATTGGGCTGCTATTGCACAAACCCGTTCCTTGGACTTAAGACTGACCCAGGTTGGGTGCTTCTATTCCTCCTAGGGAGAGGGAGGTGGTTCTGCTTTCCTTTCAGAATTGTTTACGGGATGGCAATGAAAAGTTCATATCTCTATTTTCAAATATTCCATCAGTCTGAAATTTTCCTGGGGCTTCAGAGGTTGTTTTGATCATTGTTTTCATTCCCTATCATTGTATCTTTAACTAATCTTTCACTTATTCTTTGGACTGCAAGAGAGGCAGAACAAAGGAGGCTCCTGAGGAAAGTTTATGACTTTTGTGAAGTAAGTCTATCCCATTTTTTAAAATAGAAAATCCACTTATCTTCAAGATGCCACTTCCTATGAATGGGTAGACAGTTTGATGTATCCACAAAAGATTATCATCTAGACACCAGGCACAGCAGTTCTATTTTGATTATCTTTTGCTTTGCCCCTCTTATGAAGGGTTTGGGTGGGTTCAGGGAGTCCATTGAAAGGAGGCTGGAGAATGTTGTTCCCTGAAATATCTGTGCCTCAGCAGGTTTGGAGATATAGATTTCAAACTATGCCTAAGAGGAAACATAATTCTGGCAGAAATCGTAAATGAGAACTTGCAGTAGCACTTTGGCCATCCCAGACCTCTAGATATCTCCTCAGCATGGCTCAACAGGACCCACTCTGTACATAGTATTTGATATTAAAATCACCCGCGTTCCATGGGATATTTAGCTAGAAATGCAACGGGTAAAATTATTTCACTTACTCACTTACAGCAGTGAGACAGAATAAATCAATGTACAAAAATGTTAACTTTCTGTATAAAAGCTGAGTTTGTATCTTACAAATGATGTTGCAAAACACTGCATTTTGTCCACAATGTGTATTGCTTGAAATGTATCCAGGCATGTGGGAGTATAATGACTGTGGATTAGTGGAAAAAGAGAAATATCAAAATGTAATTTTAATTTTTGACAATGGATATCTGTAGAAACCAAGCAGGGTGAAACTGGTAGCTCAAACTGAAAAAATATGGGTCACCCCTGACAGCAGAAAAGTGTGAGAGAAACAAATCTGAGCAATGAGATAGAATATTTGGGAAGTTTTCTTTTGCAAACCTTAACTGATGAGAAGAGCACTGAAGTATATAATTTCTGTTATTAGAATGCAATAGGATTTCCTGTCTCAGGTACAAAAAAATTTGGGCTGAATAGTTTAAACAAGGATTTAAATTGATCAAATTCCATTTTTTCATGTGCAATCATGCTTTCAGATACACAACATATGTGCATGCACATGCTCCTCTCTTTCTTTCCAAAAGTTGAACTTTCACATCAGACATCAGACATCAAGCTCTCTGCATTGTTTTTCAGCTCATCTGGGATGCTAGAATTCATAGGTGGATTGTCATGTGGAGTTGTTTTTCAAGCAGTTTTGTAATTTAGTTCTTCATAACTATAGAAACAATCAAGGAGAAAAGAATAGAAAGACAGACTGCTTTTTTATTTTAATAAATAAATAAATAAATAAATATTTATATTGTTGAGAAGCTGCAGCATAAGTACAGAAGTAGAGATACCAATGTTGTCTGACTGTCAAGATGAAGGAAGCCATGTTCTCCATTCTGACTCAATAATGTCAGGGAAGTAATTCCATGCAAGAGTTATGAAGGTGATCACAAGGAGAGTGGACATGGCCCGTGTACGAGTATGCAGAAGAGGAACTATAAAAGCTGAAATTGTTGAAAAAAACACCAGGATAATAGCAGCAATGGTCAATAGGAGGTTCATGAGCTGTCCATAAAGCTTATACATACTGGCCTGTGGCATCTCCATTGCCTCCTGTTGTTGGGCTTGCTGCTGCTGTTCCAGTTTGGCAAGCCGGGTCTGATAGGAATCCAGCACCTCCTACCATAAAGACAAGGAAAAGACAGGAGGTCAGGACAGCATCAGTTGGGCTCCAGACACTGAGTTAATCCCATGTGGATTTACAAAGTGTTCTTTTTCACCTGCTATTTGCAGGTTCACATGCTCTAATTCTTTGATGGCTCTATTTATAACTGCAAAGAGGAAGGTCAGTTTTCTGACTCCTGAGTAGCCCAAGTGGCACTATCTAAACCAGAAAGACAGATACCAACAAGTTCAGAAGGCTGCCGGGGTTTACAAATGCACAGAGAGGAAATACTTTAGAGGGGAAATGTTGAAGACACTCCAAAACAGCCCAATTAATACTATGCTCATTGGACATAGAATGCTGTCCTGTACAAAAGGGAAAGGCACAATGCAATATTTTGTTGTAGATCCCCCTTATGTGTGTTATTAATGCTGACTTGCTGGTGTTGCAGTATGTGGAAAAGCAGGTTCCTGGTGCCAGTGCTTGGATCACTCATAACATTGTTCTATAATCCTTCACCCTCTGAGTTTTCTGGCACATCCTACATTGACAGTAATTGCAACCTTCATTTCTTATTGCAAAAAATACACACACTCTCTCTCTAAAGACAGTGGTCATACCCTATTGAGTAAGATGGGATATTACATTTTTTTTCTTTTGTTCCATTTCTATGCATTCTGTCAAATTGTTGCAACCTGTTCCAATGTTCACGTGCAACCTGTTCCAATGTCCTGTTCTTTGCTCCCAGAACAATACTGTGCACAGCACCCATGCATTTAGTTAAGCAATCTCTTACCCAGACATCCCGGGATCTCTCATAAGATTGATACACCATCTTCTCCTCAGTACAGGCCAGATCATGTTTGAGGTTGGTGATTTCATTGAGATTTAGCTGTACTGCATCATTCACTTGTATTTCCAGGTTATAGTGCCTGAAGAAGGGTGGCATTAAGTGAGGTTCTATAATCTGATTCTGTGTTCTAAATCCTTTTTCTCTTCCCCCACACCATCTCCCAGCCAACTGGCTGATCTTGTTATAGTCACCACTTTAGGCATTGCTGTAAATGGATTATGATGAGCTGGCTCTGCTTCCTGATTTGACATTTCTAGTACAAGAAATGGGTGACTATACTCATCCTGGATTGGAAAAGGGACAGAGGATTACAAGTATCCAGTGCCATTTGGGTTTGGGAATGTGAAAGCAAAAGAAATCAAACATTCTGGGGTACCTCAAAGCCCTGAGTCTAATACTGGTGGGGAAAAAATACTTTTGGGAGCCCAGTGAGGATTGGAACTAGAAAGGCACTATTGCTGCCAAAGATGTGACAACAAGTAGATGAACAATTTGGTAGGCTGAATTATTATGCTAAGTACACTTCTGAACAGTTCTCTACCAGATATTCTTTTATCTAAATGAATTAACTGAAGGTAAAAATAGATATAATAAATATGAACTCAAATTTCTTCATTTGCAATGATTGACTTCCTTTTGATTACATAACAGAAATAACAGAGATATTTACTAGCAAATGGAATGGTAACTCAGTCTTCAGTCTAATCTCTTATTTCATGCTTGTTTTTAAAACATTACTTATTTTTTTAAGAAAGATATGAAGAATTATCTGTTCATTCACTGAAATTACTTTTTCAAAAGGAATTTTTAAATAGTCTAGTTCACTTATAATCTAATCTAATCTAATGATTGGAGGATTATGGGATGGAAAATACCAGCAAAGAAGTACTAGTGTGTTTCTGCTTTGCTCTGAAAGCACATCAAAGCACATCAATAAATGTGGAGTGACGGCATATGAAGATATCCCAAGATTAATTATTGTAAAAATGTTCCGTGCTTTTGCATACAAAATGGATTTTTTTCTAATAAAAATATTGCAACATTCCTTCTGGCTAAGGAGGTTGTGGCTATGCCCTTTTCATATTACAAGAAAAGCAGGAAGTTTCTGGGTAATGTCAATAAAGCATTTCAAAAGAAATAGGCAAGTTATGGTTTGCATTGTGATACTACATTAGTAACACAAGGGGGAAAACTGCATGCTTTTTTGTGTGAGTATGGCATATGAGGCAAAAAGCTTCATATCCAGGAAAGACATAATGGATTTGTCACTAAAGACAAAGCAGTGATGTTCTAAGAGAATGAGTGTCAGGAAGAAACAGGACACCAGGGACAATGAAGCCTTCAATGGCAAGGAAATGGAATACTGGGAACCACTGTTCTCAAGAATGTGAATGCCCACCTTTTCTTTTCCTCCTGTAGGAGTTCCATAATTTGCTTTTTATCAGCTTTCCAAGCTTCGTCTAACATGTTCCTCTGATTGTCCAGGGCTTTGTGATATTCCTTTAGCTCCATGATCTGGCTCTTCAACTCCTGAAGCTTCTTTTTGGCCTCCTCTTCAAGATACTGCTTTGGGGCTGCCTCTGTGATAGACTCATTTTCTGCGCTCTCTGGGATGGAGTATTCTTCTATTAGAGGAGCTTCTGTAGGACGGAACCTGAATATGTTATATGGCCCTTGACTGACCTTGAGAGTTTGGGGCGGGGGAGAGAAACTGCTATCTGTAGGTGAGGAAGTCTTCTGCTCTAATCTCTTCAGTTGGGCCAAGCAATCCTGCAGACGCTGTTCGAGATGAGCAATATTAGCCGAGGAGCGTTGGTTGATACGTTCAAATGCTTGACGGATGGAGGGTGCCTTTTCCCGATCAGCTTTGCTTACCAGTTCCACATAAGTGGAGAGGTTCTCATCCCGATTGGCCTTCTCCACCCGCAGCAATTCAGACAAGTGCAATATGCGATGGCGTAGAGCATCTTTCGGACTTCGATAACTTGACTGGGAAGTTCCAGAAGCAGCAGAGGTCCTGCGGTTCCGACTGGAGTCCACCTGCTACAAGGGCGGGGCAGGAAGACAGGAGTATC
Source organism: Calamaria suluensis (assembly GCA_032468135.1). Taxonomy (NCBI): domain Eukaryota; kingdom Metazoa; phylum Chordata; class Lepidosauria; order Squamata; family Calamariidae; genus Calamaria; species Calamaria suluensis. The sequence goes on from JANHFP010003671.1 coordinate 515,068, forward strand.
AGAAAAAAGTATACCAAATTAAGTTACCTCAGAATTATCACATTTTACATGGAGCTCCCATTAGGTAACTAACAATGTATTAATCTTGAGTGATCCAAGAATGTAAAGCTTTATCCTGTCTATTTTGTATTTACTCCCATATTCTTTGCTCTGCTTTCATCTAGAACAGTCAGTTTCTCTTTCTGTAAAGAAAGATGGAGTGCTCTCATTTGGAGTTTGTACGAGGAACAGGGATGCTGAATAAGAGATAACTCTCCAATAACTCTTTTTCCAGGCAAACCTATGGCAACTTTATAACTCTGGATATTGAGTGCTGTCCCCTTAGTTCAAATTTCTAAATTAAACAAGATTTCTAATATAATTATATTTTGAACCTTGTTCATTCTCTTTCACCTGATTGCATCTCTTGCTTCACCAGTGGATTTAGGCATTGATTCCTTAGTATATCTCAGCTTGTACAAGGACACTCATATTTAATTAAAATCTCTTTATTTCTTTATTGTGGAAAACCAAGGTGGCAATGTCAGAGAAATGTTCAGCAGCTGGCTGCCTTTTCAGTTTTCTGGTGAACTTCCCATGTATCTCAACTACCCTGTCTTTTAAAGCATCCTTTGGCATAGAGAGATTGGCTATATACAGTATGCACTGCTGTTCTTGGGAGACAAGGAAGTGGTTAAAAACCTTTTGAAATGCCTTCTTGGATTTGAGGAGAGATGACGAGGTATGGGTATAATGTTTAAGGGATGACATTCTACTTTGGTCCTATTTGACTGTGGCTGACATCATATATCAGTGATGGCTAACCTTTTTGCCATTGTGTGCCAAAAGCGGGGGAGCGCACTGGGTGGGGGTCGCTTGTGTGCCCACACCCATAATTCTATGTGCCCTGCCCCCCCCCATGCACGATCCCCTGTGCTCCCCCTGATCTTGGCACATGATGGCCCAGTGGACCTGGTAGGGCCATATTTTGCTCTCCGCTAGCTCCAGAGCCTCTCTAGGGGAGGGTGAAAATGGGCTTCCCCACCCCTCTGGAGGTCCTCTGGAGACCAGAAACAGCCTGTTTCCTGACTTCTGGTGGGCCCAAAAGATCCGAAAATCAGATGGCCAGAGTGCACAAGCGTGCCAGAGCTGTGCTCACGTGTCCACCAATATGGCTCCGTGTGCCACCTGTGGCACCCGTGCCATAGGTTCACCATCATGGTCATATATCATTCTCCCTGAATCATTACAACTCCCATTACAATCAGGAATCCTTACTGCTTGGAATCTTATTACATAGTGATAGACTGTGTTCAAAGTTAGAAATATTTATTTACCCATAGTTAGCAAAGTAATCCAACTTTTGAGTTCATATGTTATGCTATATATTTGGATGGGTTTGGATCTTAGGCTACAATCTAATTGTGATCTAGAGGGTTATAGTTTGTGGTCCAGAGTGTTTACAAGCGAGCCATATGCTAGATAAAATGCATTTTGAATGTGAAGAAATGTGTTTTATTGGTCACTCACTGAACTGGGAGCTTGACTTGTTGATGCTTCTGACTGCTGGGAAGGTTCTCCTTTGGTTAAATTAAAGTCTACCATGAATGCTGCATGGAAACAGATAAGTGCACAAAAGTAACATTAACTTGTCAGCCAATTTTTTAATATTTGTTGTTTCATTTGATTGCTGTAAGTCAGCCAAAGTTGCTTTGAGATAGACAGCTATATAAATTTGATTAGCAAAGAAAAAAATAAAATTGTCCTTTGTTGAAGCTAAATTGTAACTTAATAATAATAATAATAATAATTTATTAAATTTCTATACCGCCCCTCTCCTCGCGGACTCAGGGCGGTGCACAGCCATAAACA
>JANHFP010003671.1:563791-576032 GCA_032468135.1 Calamaria suluensis
CTACTTGCATTTTTTACGTGCTTTTGAAACTGCTAGGTTGGCAGAAGCTGGGACAAGTAAAGGGAGCTCACCCCATTACGCGGCAGTAGGGATTCAAACAGCTGAACTGCCAACCTTCCGATTGACAAGCTCAGCTGTTTTACCCGCTGAGCCACCATGTCCCATTGGTCTATAGGTAAGGAACAGTAAAATATGCTTGGAAGAATCACAAGATGTCTTTCTTGGTTTTTGGAGGCTGACAATATATTTTTTTTAAAGACACAGCAAACTTAACCATTTAAAGGCAAAATATTATTTTTCAACGACCAATTAAGCGATGATGATAAAAATAGCGGATTTTATCATCTGGGAGGCAGCCTAATTTGTGAGTTCAGCTGGTTAATAGAATTATCCGAAGCACATCCTTCACATTGTTGCTACCTGATAAGGCCCAAATAATAGAACCTGCCCTATAGTAATATAAAATCCTGTTTAAGGTGATTAAAAAAATTGTGTGGCATGCAAAAGCTGCTTACAGGCTTAAAGGGATGCTCAATTATCTACTTCTCAAATGTTTTAAAAATCCTAGTTGTATAATTAATTTCAACTGAAGAGAATAAATCAAAGGGGTAATAGAAGATCATGCTATTATATACAGAGATTTATGTTTCAATTGCCTGACCTTCTAAACAGAGCCAATTGAGACATCCAATTCACAGGGTATTATAATAAAACAACTGACCAACCCCCTTACAGTGACAATTCCAGGTCAAGTGCTAATTTGTTGCTAATAATAGCAAAAGGTTAGCCAGAATTCATATAATTTATGTGTCCATGCTTACAATCCCTCATGGGTTGGCTACATACATACATACATACATACATACATACATACATACATACATACATACATACATACATACATACATATCTACCTACCTACCTACCTACCTACCTAAATCACTATCATGAATAGTTTTCTGAGTATTTGAGACATTATTTGTTATTCAGCATACATGCTTTTCACAGTTACATGCCCTTTTATCAGTCTATAGCACTGGTGGGATTCTGCCTGTTCTCCCCAGTTTGGGTGAACTGGTAGCGGCAGCAGTGGGAGGCTCCGCCCACCCATCCAGACATCACCATGGACGCTCTGTGTGAGTGCTCCCATTGGCGAATTGGTAGTGAAGGTAAGTGAATACCACTACTGGTCTATAGCTGTTTTGCCTAATGCTACAATAGAAGTGATTAGTCCCTTATTAATTACTCCCTTCCAATTCTTTATTTTATCTCCTTCTCAGGCAAAAGAGGATAAGGAGATGCAATGGCTGCAGGTATCCAAATCTTTTACACACAGCGGTGTCCAGAGGCTCGCCTTCCTGCCTTGTTTTGCAATTGTTCCCATGTAACCTTTTGTTTGCTAGAAAAGTTGACCTGAACAGCGAGATCTAACGGAAAAGAGTAATTTCGTTGAGCAATTGAGCAAAAACCTATATTCGTTGAAGCGAGGGGTGTGTGAGAATTGGAAGATGCAGGATAGTCTGAAAGTACTCCAGATATTACAATAACGGCCTTATAACTGCTTTGAGACCACTTTCTCTCTAATGGTTGTACTGTGATTGTCAATGGGATCAAGGGAAGTTCATGATCAAGCACCATTGCATCTTCTATATTGCTACTTCTATATGAAGAGATTTTTTTCCCATTGCTCCTCTGTGTAATATTACTTCTTCAGCTTACATCATAGGTCCATCCAGCTCATTTTTTTTTCTTAAGATGCTCCCTGCTTGTTACATAACAGCTGTTTCTTTTTTTATTGCCTTTCTTGAATCTCTCTAGATCAAGGGTACCCAACCTTTCGGACCTCAGGGACCACTAAATTCATAATTTTAAATCCTGCGGACCACTAATATGATTTGCCTAATGACCGGCTGGGCGGAAGTGGCTAGATGGTCATGTAATTGGGTGGGCGTGGCCAACTCAATGTTACTCACATTGAGGGGCGCCTTGGCGGCCTCTACTTACCCCTCCCCTTCCAGTCCCTCCTCACCAGTTGTTGGGAGCTAAGCACCCACCACAAAAAAGAGTTGGCAAAACAGCTCAATTCACATTGGATCTGACCTAGAAGGAGGCTCAGCAGAAACACTTCACTGAGGACTAGGAGCATAGGCTTTCCAAGCAGAGGGAAAACCTGTGGGAGTGCGAGGCCAGGTACTGGTGCCTGAAGGATCAGCGGGCTGAGATGGTCTGCCAGTTCCAGACCATGATCTCTACTAGAGCAAAGGAGATTCAAATTACTATGTAAAAAGTAGAGTGGGGCTTCAGATGTTGGTAAGGGATTATTAGAGTTATGGTCCAAGCACATCTTTTCAGGTTAAGGAAAATTGCTCCAAGTGCTTTGAGAGTCCACTCTATCCAGAACGCAAGTGGTCAACTTTTGAGGAGTTGGGGGGTGCAACATATTTCAGTTGATATGGCTGCATAATGCAAGGGACAATCTTTTCCATTCTTACCTGTTTTACAGAAATGTAGTTTTCTACTTTTTTGGGTGAACGTAGTAGTAAATCTATGCACTACTTTTTCCTGGAATTTCCATCTGAATGGTGATAAACAGCACTAATATAGTTGAGGCCACTGCCAAATTGCAGTGGCACAAAAGGCCTAGAATTGGGAATAAGGATCACTAAAAAGTGTTTGAGAAATGTGAGATTCTGAGATTAAATTTGCTGTAGGTCAGCCCATGCTCAATGAGGGTGCTGGATAGTTAGTGCAAAAGGAAAAAAAAACAAAAGGAAAAAAAAAGAATACACTTGGTGCTTCACAATTGTTGCATGATAGCTGTTATCATACCCAGCCAACACAACCTAAAGCGAGTGTCAGGTGTTATGTATGATTCTGTATAAGGCAGCATCTTAATGTTCCTCAGCCATAAGAGTTATCTACAAGGCTCGACATTTCTTAGTTCCTTTCTGATACAGTATAGGGAGGGAATCATGAGGAAATCATATTAATGCTGGATATTGCAGCAGTGATTTTTCCCCCAAATTACTATGCAGTGAAAGAAAGTTGGTTGGTTAGTATCTCTGTGCTCAGATCAAAATATTTATTTTGGAAATCCACAATTATCTAAGCCTCTTCCTTATTTGCTGATTTCTCTCTTTCTGGCTGCTAAGCATGCCACGTCTCCCAATTTTTTCTCCTCCTGCTGCTGCCTTCAGCATTGCATATGCATACAGTATCTGCTTCCTTCCTACATATTGCCAGTTCTTTCCCAATATGCTGTGCCATCAACCGTCTGTACAGTATTGCGTTGTCACTGCCTGACCGAGAGATTGCTGATTTGTCAGGAAAAAGATCTTACTCATCCTAGGGCTTGTTTGGGGTTTTTGGTTTAACTGAAGAGACTTTATTTTCAGCAAAATCTATTCCAGGGAATAAAGCGGGAAGGATTGAGAAAAAATTTCCCCTGGACTCTGAAATTAGCTGACTCATCAAATGGCAAATGGCAGCTTCTGTTATTAACGGGGTCTGTTTGCATATGAAAAGCCAACCAGTTCAGATTTCCAGTTGCTAAATCACAAGACAATAGAAGCGTCAAAATCTATTCTACTTTAGTAGTGTGGTGTCACTGATGTTGTATAGGTAACTCATCCTTGAAAAATATAACAATTGCCTTGATAAATTAAAGTTGTATTCTGATTCTAGCAATGACTATCCAGCTTGGAGGAAGAAGCAAAAATTTTCAAGCAAGTTCTGAAGTGAGGGGAGGAGAATGTTCAAGGAAGGAAAAAATAAAAGTTTAGGAGAAATAAGAAGACAAAGTCCAATATTAGGGAAAGAAAGATTATAATTGCTGTTTCATTCATCTTTAATATACTATGCTGTTTCATTCATCTTTAATATACTATGCTGTTTCATTCATCTTTAATATATTATGCCTGAGAACTAGTAGAGAAGAAAATAATTTGAGCAAGTACCTGCTTTTTTTCCAGCTATTCCTGCCCCAATATTCAATATTATAGGAGAAATGAGCCTATATGTGAATTTTTAAATAAATAAAACAACGAACATTGCATTTTGGCTATTGTCACTGAAACTTAGTAGTAGACTTCTCTCAACAAAAGATCATTCTGAATTGTGTAAATGAATAATTGTTGTTCTACTAAATTGATTTTTTTTATTTTTACTTTTTTATTCTGACAATTTAAAAAAGTATTTTGTAGCTTTGATCATAAACAATTTTTCCCAGGTTTTTAAAAGTTATAGACCAGTTCTATATATAACTGTCTAAACCTGTTAGGCTACATATTCATTTATTTGCATGAACTTTGTTTTGAATAAGAAAAACACATTATGTACACCTATTAAGACAAGCAACCAGTCTTACAAGAATTAAGCATGTTAATTAAAAATAAAATGTAGGTTGAGAAAGACTGGAAGGATAAATAAAGTATAGGAAATCTGACTATTTGCTGATATTTTGCACTAAAGCTCCATAAATCGAACACAGCATGGTCAGTAGCCAGGGATTATGGAAGTTATATAGTCCAAAATATTTAGAAGGACCCTGAATTAAAATATTCAGGAAGTGTTTGGGGATAGACTTCTATTTACCAAAATACAGTGTGCCATGCAATATTGTTATTTTTGTTACTTGGCAGTGATGTAGGATGACCCTGGGTTGGGACATTGCTGAATTGCTGACCTATACATTGAATTTTAGTATACTTTACAAAAAGTTTGGAATGGGATGTTGATAAACACCAGTAACTTTAAAGTATAATTTGTAAATACCTCATATATATTTTATATTTATATTTTCTATTTCTTAATCACTTATCTTCCTCAGAGAATGACTCTGGGAAGTGTACAATGCAAACAGCAAAATTAACATTAAAAGCAGAATTAATTTAAAATTCTAAAGATTAAATCCTATGATTTTCCCCTCAAAGGATTTATAACATAATGGAAACCATTTCATTTCATCAAGCCTTCAACCCCTTAAGCCAAGCATTAATTGATGTCCATCTTGGGAGATCCTTTATTATTCTGGTGGGTTTTTAAAATGGTATATTGTAAACCATCCTGAATCCATTGATTTAGCAGGAAATAAAAACAACAAAATAAGTAAATTGGACCTTGGCTATGCCTTTAGCAAATGTAATGTATGTATTCAAGCTGTTGTCCCTGAGCCCCTTTGAACAAGAGTAAGGCATGGATGCTTGGATGAGATTTCAGATATTATGACTTCCAAGGAAGAAATAGCAGACTGAAGACAGCACCACAAAAAGCGGAGTTGACAGTCACAGTGGGAGAGCCAGTGAGTAGACCGGTTCTTTACAATTCCTCTCCAGACAAGGAGAGGACTTGAGATCACCCACAAGTACTCCAGACTGTTGCTCCTCATGAGATCGGTAGAATCTGGCAGCTTTAGAACTCTGGGAGATGAGGGAACAGCCATTTTGCTCAATCCACAGTCAATACCTTTGAAAGAACACTAAGTTCACATACTTTTTCCCAATTAGATTAAGAAATCATAGCTAACAGCTACTAAGAATCCTGGATCAACAAGTTTTATAGAACCAGGCAAGTTTCCTTCAATCCTTAGTGAAACACATTTTAGTACAAGTTTAATGATTTAAAACATATTTTGGAATAAATAGCGTAGGGGCAATTAAAATTTGGATTTTATAATGTTAGAAATGGACTAAGGATACAAATAAATTTGAAATGAGGTTTTGGAATTAATTATAAAGAAATGTTTCCATGGGAAAATACTTTTGTTTTGAATTAAAAAACAGCATAAGATAATATTTTAAAAATTAGACCCTAGGGACATAGAAGGAACTAGTGATTACAAATAAAGAATACTTTAATAATTGTAAAGAACACAATTAAAGGTACATTTGACTTACTAACATAGAAAGTGGAAAAATACCTTAACATTGGACATATTGAAGCATATGTTTAAACAATGGGCCCAGAAGTGAAGAGTGTCTGCCGCTATAGATAAGACTATATGTAAAAGATATTATGGAACAGGAACAAGTGCTATCTGACAAGTTTGAATTGAGTTGAAAGCGAATCTTAAAAAATATCTGATTGCTTTGATGTCTCCCTTTTTAGAATAGAATAGAATAGAATAGAATAGAATTTTTTATTAGTCAAGTGTGATTGGGCACACAAGGAATTTGTCTTGGTGCACACACTCTCAGTGTACATAAAAGAAAAGATACATTCATCAAGAATCATAAGGTACAACCCTTAATGATAGTCGTAGGGTACAGATAAGCAATCAAAGGAAACAATCAATATAAATCATAACGATACAAGCAACAAAATTACAGTCACACATTCATAAGTGGAAGGAGATGGGTGATGGGAATGATGAGAATATTAATAGTAATGCAGACTTAGTAAATAGCTTGACAGTGTTGAGGGAATTATTTGTTGAGTAGAGTGATGATGTTCAGGAAAAAAACTGTTCTTGTGTTTAGTTTTTCTGATGTGCAGTGCTCTCTAGCATTGTTTTGAAGGTAGGAGTTGAAACAGTTTATGTCCAGGGTGTGAGGGGTCTGTAAATATTTTCACAGCCCTCTTTTTGGCTCGTGCAATATACAGGTCCTCAATGGAAGGCAAGTTGGTAGCAATTGTTTTTTCTGCAGTTCTTATTATCCTCTGAAGTCTGTGTCTGTCTTGTTGGGTTGCAGAACCAAACCAGACAGTTATATAGGTGCAGATGACAGACTCAATAATCCCTGTATAGAACTTTATCAGCAGTTCCTTGGGCAGTTTAATTCATAATTGTCTTGAATAAGACCGACCACTGTTCATTGTAAGAGGCAGTTCTTAAGATGGGATGACGATCCACATGGAAGATTTATTTGATGGATTGCTTTGTATTCCATCTTTTCCTGTATAATTCAAGTTTCCCACAACAACAATCTTATAAGGAGGGTTGGGGTGAGAGCACAACTGGTCTAAGGTCCCTCTGCCAGCTTCCATGGTAACTGAGGACTAGAACTCACAACCTCTTATTTTCTAACTCAGCATCTGAGAAGAACAAAGAAGACAACCTTGATGGAGGTACCAGTATGCAAACTATCTTGCCAGATTGCAAGTTTGATGATAGCCTTACTAGGCAGTCCAGGCCAGGAAATCAATTCCACAGGAATAGTAAAGCCACTTTTTAATTGAGATTGGCTATAATAGCAGGATCATGCCAGTCTGATTTTATTAGGTTGCTTATTCCCTCTTACAGTTCAATGAATTAGGAAGAAGCCCGAGCCACTTCCAAATGTTATCTGGTTGTTGTGGATTTCCAATAGGTTTTATCCTTTTCACTTTGACAATAGAGCTTGTATAACCGCCTCGAGTCTTCAGAGATGGGGCGGTATATAAATTGAAATAATAAATAAATCAATAAATAAACTTAGTCAAGACTTAACCAAACTTTCTTGTAGCAACCATTTGCTATTATAGCTAGCTTGTCCTCCATGCTTCTCTTTCTTGATTTAGATTTGCTCCCACCTGGTGTCTGCAACCTTCTGAATCCTTCAACCATCTATGCCAACAATGAGATTTCACTGAATACCATCGGTGTCTATGGCTTTGATTATGACTACACCCTGGCATTGTACTCCCCTGCACTCCACTCCCGCATCTACAACACCGCTAGAGACATCCTAGTGGAGCAGTATAAGGTACAACCTGTTTTCTTCTTGTTGGTGAAATAACAAAGCAGCTAGGATTCTGCTTAGCTGTCCTTGGTGTGGGCTTTTTTAACGTTGCCACGAAAATTAATCACCAGAACCTCCGAGTTTGCAAAGGTAACAAAACTTTAATTTTCATGCGTGCAGCGTTAGGATTGCAAGCCGACAAATATTCAATTAAAGCCAGCATTACTCCCCACAGTAACCGTTGGCTTAAAATACCCTCCTCAGTCTCTGCGGTCACAGCCAATCGGTGAAGACATCGTCATCCTAGGTAATCAGCACCCAGCAGGATCCATCATCAAACCAGGAATCACCGTTCTCCGCCAGCCATGGTTCAATTCGGCAACCAGATTCCCACAGTAAATTCAAGGAAACAAACCCCCCCCATGCAATACCCTTAGACTAACCATACTTTACCCCCCACTCTAAACTCCAAACACCCTAAATCTCCATCCCCCTCCCAGTTCCCTTTAATCTAAAACTGTCGAGATCCACAGGGACCATCTAGACATGTGTTCCTCCTTTACCAGGGCTCCTCCTGTAAGACAAAAGAGAATCCGTTAATATCCTCCCCCCCTTCCTGTTACCGATCCCGTATCTGGGGCTTTAAAGGAAAAGCCCAATGGAATCGTCGTACTAACCTATCCGCCCGCATGTCATCACTTGACACCCATGAGGCTTCGTCCAGAGGGAACCCCCTCCACTTTAAAAGATACATTAACTTGCCATATTTCCACCAGGAATCCAAAATATCCTCTACCTCATAATGGCCATCACCTAGTGGGGACAGCTTATCATCCAGTACCAGAAACATGGGGTCCTCAACCCGTTTAAGGAGACTGGCATGGAAGACCGGATGAACCTTACCCAAACTCCTAGGCAAAAGTAACCTAACGGTCACCGGATTGATCACATCAAGGACCCACAAACTTCGGACCCAATTTTCTGCTTGGCCGACTAATTGGTAAATATTTGGTTGACAGTAATACCCGGTCCCCCACCCACCAGGGGGGGGGGCAATCGCCCTCCATTTGTCCACCTGTTCTTTATATTCGTTATGGGCTTTATCCAAGGCTTGCTGTACCACAGGCCATATCTGTTGAATCTTTGTTGGCCAAGCCCCAGGCTCTCCTGACTTCCTACATACTACTGTTTCCAACTCCGGAATAGCTGTAAAATCATGTCCATTCACTATGTAAAATGGAGAGTGCCCTGTAGACCTATTTACCGCATTATTAAATGCCATCTCCACAAAGGGGAGGAGTTCAACCCAATCATCCTGCTGATACCGAACATAAGTGCGTAGGTAACGCTCTACTATAGAGTTCGTCCGTTCCGCCACCCCATTCGTACAGGGGTGGTATCCCGAACTCAAACCCTGGGTTGATCCTATGGCATGTAAGAATAACTGCCACCATCGTGCCGTAAATTGCACCCCCCTATCTGAGATGACTCTTTTCGGCGCCCCATGATGTCTAAAAATATGGTGGGCAAATAGGTCACACAACCGCTTGGCAGAAGGCAACTCTCGGCAAGGGATAAAGTGGGCCTGCTTTGAAAATAAATCCACCACCATCTAGATCACATCATATCCCTTGCTTTTGGGCAACTCCACAATAAAATCCATCCCTATTTGTTCCCAAGGAACAGTAGGGGTGGCTATCGCCTGTAGAAGTTCCCAGGGTTTCCCTCCCTTTGGTTTTACCAAGGCACATATCCCACACCCTCGGCAGTATCTCTCCACATCCCTATGGATCCTAGGCCACCAAAATTGCCTTCGAATCAGATGTAACTTCCAGAGAAAGCCAAAATGACCTGCCACTTTCTGGTCATGACAGCGTTTTAAAACCACCATTCTCGCAGGCCCCGGAACATATAGCCTGTCCTTAACCCAGGCATACCCATCCCGAAACGTGACCAGGTTGCCATTTTCCCGTACCCACTCATCATCCATAAGATAACTCCTAAACAGTGCTCCAAACTCATCAGGAACCAATAATATGATGTGCCTGGGAGCAAATTAATGGAATCAAGGGCTGTACCACCTCTGTCTTCTCGCCCTGAAATTGCAGCAACCAGGATAGAACATCAGCAAGAAAATTCTTGCCACCTGGTATATACTTCAGGCGGAAATCGAAACGGCTGAAATATTGGGCCCATCTGATTTGTTTAGGAGTTAAAGCCCTCACCTGTTGTAGTGCCTCCAGATTTCGATGGTCCGTCCAGACCTCAAACGGGACACTAGCCCCCTCCAGCCAGTGATGCCAGGCCAGCAATGCCCACCTAATTGCATAGGCCTCCTTCTCTCATATTGCCCATGATCTCTCCACTTTCCCAAACTTATGGGAGGTATAAGCACACGGGTGAAGGAGGCCATCCTCACCCTTTTGGAGAAGCACTGCCCCTACGGCCACATCACTGGCATCCGCCTGAACTATAAAGGGAAGCGCTGGGTCCGGATGGACCAAAATGAGCTCTCGGGCAAACAGCCCTTTTAACCGTTCAAACGCCTCCTGGCAATCTGTGGACCAATCTATCCGTTGTGATGGGCATGGCTTCCCACCTCCCCCCATTTGTAACAAATTCGTCAGGGGCACAGCCACCTGGGCAAAGTTGGAAATAAACTGGCAATAAAAATTCGCGAAGCCCAGGAAGCTCTGCAGCTGTTTCCTAGTACTGAGAGCCTGCCATTCCACTACTGCCCTAACTTTTGCAGGATCCATTTTGATGCCTGTAGGCGAGATCCGGTAACCCAGGTATTCAATGCTGGTTTGATGGAATGCACATTTCTGCAATTTAACATACAATTTAGCTTCCAGCAATTTCATCAGTACATCCCAGACCAAGGGCATGTACTCTTTGATGGTTCTAGAGTAAATTAAAATATGGTCCAGATAGACCAGGACACCCCAGTACAGGTGCTCATGCAACACGGTATTTATTAATTGCATTAACACCGCTGGAGCGCCCCGCAACCCAAATGGCATTACTTGGAAAGAGTAGCTGCCCAATGGGCAGTTAAACATTATTTTCCATTCCTCACCCTCCTTTACTCTTACTCAGTAATAAGCTTCACGAAGATCTAATTTCGTGAAAATACGACCCGCCGAAAGAGTTGACAGCAAATCCTTGAAGAGAGGCAAGGGGTACAGGTGCTCTACACTAACTGCATTAAGCCCCCTATAGTCCACACAAAGCCTGAATCCTCCATCTTTCTTGGCTTGAAATAAAACCGGGGCCGCCATCCGAGACCGGCTAGGCTGAATAAATCCCCGAGTAAGATTGCTATCTATAAACTTACGTAGCTCCTTCATCTCTGAGGGTGACATGGCGTACATTCGTGGTCGCGGCAATGCCACACTGGGTAACAACTCAATCGCACAATCGGACGACCGATGTGGTGGCAATACATCGCATTCAGCCTCGCTAAACACCTGACTTAGATCTCTGTACTGATCTGGGATGATGACATCACCTCCCCCTATCACCACTTCCCGTGCGGACTTTACTGTTTCTTTCTGGTGGGTACCCTAGAGGTACTTGTAAAGATCACTCTTCTACACTTCTCATCCCACCTAATCACTGGGCGTTGATTATCCAACCACACTATTCCCAACACCACTGATTCCGTCATTCCCTCTACTACTATAAAATGCATCTGCTCATAATGACTGCCTATTCGTAGAGCTACCGGCTGAGTTACCCGGGTGGCTGCCTGTCCTCCCAACCAAGTGCCATCCATCTAGCAAAGTGAACGGGCTGTGTTAATGAATCTGTCTGGACTCCCAACCGCTGTACCAACGCCAAACTCATGAGGTTCCTGGTACATCCCGTATCCAACAATGCCCCCTGGTTACACCACCAGCCCATCACCACGTTACCCAATTGGACCAGAATTATAAAAGGGTTAACCTCCCCACTTACCTTAGGGTCCTCTGTATCCAGGGTAACATCTGGACTAGGCACCCCCAGCATATCATTACTAACACTGGTAGAGGCCGACATGGCAGGAACCATAGGAGACCTCACTTCTTGCTGGAACAGTGAACGAGATACAGGGGCTAGGACCCCTACTGCCCGCTGAGCATGTTGGACACTCCCTCTCGCTGTTCCTGTCCGTGGGGTCAGAGGTGGAACTGGACACTCCGCTACTCGGTGGCCGGGCTCATCGCACCTATAACATCTGAAGGTTGATGGTCTTCCTCCTCTTCCACTGGCCCCATTAGCCCTCATCCCCACGAAACGTCCTTGACTATCGGGCACCCCTTCCATCTTCCGTGGTTCCGCTCTTCCCATCCCCACCTGAATCGGTCTTCCAGTGCTTGGGCTAGAGCTCATGGAAGGGTCTGGCGTCCCCTTGGGCGTTGGTTCCCTTACACCTCCTCGAACCCCCTCCGCCCTATTGCGCCGCGCGGGTAGTCATGTAAAACAAATATATATTTGTTTTCGTAGATTTTCACGGTCATAAGCATGTAAATTTGTGTATTCTTGGGTTTCTTTCCGTGTAAAGGTTTGCATATACCTGCAACGTTTCGATGTGATCTCAC
>JANHFP010003671.1:671184-681932 GCA_032468135.1 Calamaria suluensis
CCAATGTCTAGCAGGCTAAACTACCCACTCCTGGATGCTGTCTCCACAGAAGAAAAGGTATGTGTCAAGTAAGAACCAACGCTCCTATTGTGAGCCCCCAAAATAGCAGTTCAGTTACTTATAAAGCTATTTACATTGGGTGAATAAATTTTAAATTGAAGTTAGAACTAGGGATTTTTCTCATTGCTCTTCATCCCCATCTCCATCCCAAGATTTATGACAGATAAATCTATCACATCAGAGACAAATTTATGCAGGAATTAAAAGAACAAAAGTATATCATATTGTATTTTTGTTCAAAAGAATTCTTCTATGATAGGTGTTTAATATATATATTGTTCTCTCTTTTAGATGGATGGCTTCCAAAGGCACTTTGATTCACAGATTATTAGCTATGGAAAACAAATGATTGTTAATCTGGTAGGATTTTAATTTAATTCTGCATCCAAGAATTCATGTTATTGCTGATGCTTTATATAACTGCTTTGTGCTTCCTTTACAGGTTAACCAGAAAGGCTCAGAAAAGCCTCTGGAACAAACTTTTTCAAAAATGGTAACTGGTTTAGGAAATGGAATGATCAAGTATGTATTAATAGAATGTGTTTACATCAGTTTCAATATATTTGATGATTTAGAGCAGGGGTCACCAACCTTTCAGACCTCAGGGGCCACTAAATTCATAATTTTAAATCCGATTGACCACTAATATGATCTGCCTAATGACCACTGGCTGGGCATGACTATGTGGTCATGTGACTGGGTGGGAGTGGCCAACTTGATGTCACTCACACTGAGGGATGTCTTGCTGGTCTCTACTCACTCCTCCCCTCCCAGCTGCTCCTCGCCTTTTTGCCCGGGCTCCTTAGGCCACAACAGGAAGTAGTTGCTGGAGCTAAGCTGCCAAAGTTTGAGGACCCCTGATTTAGTGTAATATTAAAAATGCAAATAATTTTTTCTGCAGACCACCAAAAATTTTCTCAGGGACCACCAGTGGTCCACAGACCACCAGTTGGTGACCGCTGCTCTACAGGATGCTAATTACCAGCTGTCTGCAAGGAATATAAATCCTTCCATTCCCCACTACCCTACAGAACTGAAGAAGCTTCTTGGATGAGTAGTGAGCATCATCAAAAGAAAAAAAACAAGAAAGTCCAGTTGCCTCCTGAAAAAAGCACCTTTGGGATATACTACTGTATAGTAGTACTATAAACAGTACTATATACTACTTGTTTGACAGGTATTGATTGAAGAGAGTTTGACCAGCATATTTCTGTAAAACTCTGATTATCAGAAAAATCACATTTTTTAAAAAAAATAAAAAATCCTCAACCTGCGGCCAAACCGAACATACAAATTGAACAAGTTTCTTTGATATTCCACGCAGCTTCCAAATACATTTGCAAGCCAGTAACACATTTACAAAATGCCTTGAGCATTAAAAACACGTTGAGAATGTTTGCCGATCCCGTTCAAACACAGAAAATGCTAACACTGTTGCCAACTGAATTAATGAAAGAAAACAAAAAACAGTGCTGCTATATTACCTAGCCTTGACTGGCAGGTTTGTCCTTTTTTAAAAAATAAATAAATAAAACTAATTTAAATACAATGAAGCAGGAGCAGAACAGTTGATGCTGACCAATTGACGCTTTGACATAAAAAAAATTACAATTTATTTATTTATTTTATTGTTTTGATTTATATACCGCCCCATCTCCTCAGACTCGGATCAAAATACCAGGTCTTCAATTGTACGCAGCGGAAGGAATGCTTACAAGAGCTTTGCCATGTTCACAAAAGTCCAGCCGATTACACCTGTGCCCAGAAGATTGTGAAAAGTGTCTTAAAGGATTACGGCCTGCCAGCTTACATTTCTGATTTGTAAAAACTGCTGGCATCAAGGGAAAAAAATATTTTCAGAAGACACAGAGCAGTGTATGAATCCAAATCATACATTAGATGAGCAAGCTGGCTGTGATGTATACCAAATAAGGAAAAAGAACCTTTTAAGAAAATAAAAACCTCTTTTTTTATACTTCAGCTAGAGGCAAAACACCAACCAAACACCCACCACACTTCAAAAATTAAAAAGACTTGTTTTGATAAAAAAAATTGATTGAAACCATGTTGGTTTTCAAAGGCCCTAACATCAAGGTTGTGAAGATAACTTCAAAAAAAATAAATCAGTGAATGGATTTCCCCCTCCACCACCACTTCGATAGAAAAGAAAATTGTATAACAATTCTTGATTGTGTTTGTGTTAACTTCAGGAACACAAGACTATTTTGCTTTGGGGGATCTGGATGTTTTCGTTTGGAAAAAAATGTTCATTCTATTTAATAAAATCTCACATTTCATCAATGAGAGGTTCATGTGATGTGAATGTGAAGAGAAAAATGAGTTAAAATAGTATGTAGCTTAGTAATGGCCAGAATCAGGAGTCTATTCTAGTTGTTGTTAGCTGCAAAATCGTATCTGACCCATCGCAACCCCATGGACAACGTTCCTCCAGGCCTTCCTGTCCTCCACCATCCTCTATTCTAATAATTCAGTGCAAATACCAGTAATATATATTGAAGTTATCTACTTGCATTTTGGACCATGTAATTTACTGCCAAACAAGTGAAATTAAATGTTTTCACAATAATTTCCAAAAAAAAATAGATATCCATTATATCAAGTAGAAGAATTTATATATTGCCATAGTAAATTATTAGACAAATAAATCAATATTCTTATTGCGCCCATAACTTTAAAAATAATTTTAAAAAATAATATATTGAGATGATTTTCTAAGTCATTTTTGTTTTAAAGCTCTGCATTTAGTTTTGCCCATGAAAGCTGAAACAAGCACTTCTATTTCTGAATTTTCTAAAGACAATAATAGCAGTCAAACTTGTCAAGGTAATCATAACTTCTGTCAACTAACTGTATAAAACTGTGCGCATAAATTTCCCTCCCTTTTCCCTCCATGCAGTAAAGCATGACTACCGAATCAGCCCCATCAATCAAAGGATTAATGTTAAATAAATTATAGACATGCGTGTGAATATGGGCTAAGAATAAGAATGAATATCAGACAGATACTTGGGGGGGGGGGGAGTATGTGTTGTTGTTTTCATGCCCAGCACATTCGAAATTCGAAGAAATTGGGCAGGACAGTAAAGGAACCCAATAGCTGGGCTGGGCTAGATGTTTTTTCAAGCTGATCCAATACTATCTGTGTTCTAGGACTAAGTTATATCTTGGAGCAGGGGCCTCCAATCTTGGCAACTTTAAGACTTGTGGACTTTAACTCCCAGAGTTCCTCGGCCAGCTCTGCTTTCTACTGTCCTAGAAGCAGTGAATAAATATGGTTTAGGACACGGGTCCCCAAACTTAGCAGCTTTAAGACTTGTGGAGCTCAACTCTCAGAATGCTCCAGCCAGCATAAGGGTAATGGGTGTAGGAAGGTTTTTAAATCAATTTTTTTTACAATAACTTGCTTTCCAGAGTTATATGGTTCATACCTCATATATAACTTAAGTAAATATAAAAATGTATATCATATTCAATTTGTATAGATCTGTTGATTGACAACCAGCCTATCCTGCTCCTGCACCTAAAAACAAAACTTAGTGTCTCATTTTATTTAATTTCCAGTTTTCTAGTTACCTCTTTGACATTTTACACAGCACATTTATAGGTCATTATTTATCTTGTGATCTTAGCCTCCTTGGCAACGGTCCTCCCCCCCATGTCTTCGGGTATAGGCTTAGAGGTTTCCTCTCTCCCTCTCGGTTTGCCTTCTTCTCCTCTCCCCACAGTAGCCAGATCTTCTCCCGCTAGTAGGATTTTATGGTTATTGTAAAAAGCTTCTGCTTCATTACTATTTATTATCTTGTATTTTTTTCTCCTCCCAGAATATTAAGAGACCTTCAGGCATCAACCGCCTAAACATAATACTCTTGGCAAACAATTTCTTAGTTAAAAATTGGTATTTCCTTCTACCAATTACCTTTCTTGGAATCTGTTTTAAGACTGCCAGTTCTCTTCCCTTAAACCTCAGATTTACCCCTTAGTGCCCTCAGAATTTCATCCCTTCTGGATCATCTGAGAAATTTTATGTGGATTTCTCTAGGGACATTGTTAATTCTTGCATAGTTTGAATTCACTCTATAAACCTGGTCAATATCCCATAACATCCTGTTTTTTTCAATACCCATTAGGTCTGCTAGAATTTGACTCAACATCTCTATTAGATCCTCCCCCACCTCCTCAATTACATTTTGAAATCTCAAATAGAAAGACAATCTCTCCATTTCATTGCAAACCATCAAATTCTCTAATTTCTGATTCTCTTTCTGTAAGATTTTGATTTTTTTATGTCTTCTCTGTCCTCTTCTCCATCTCTCCTATCCTCTTTTGGAAAACCTGTTTGTTTTGTGATGTACTCTGCTTTACATTCTTTAGCTCTTGTTTAATTTCTGCAAAAAAATTGTCCATGTCCTCTTTCATATCAGCCATTCCTTGCTTCAGATCTGCAATTGCTTTTAAAATCGCTTCAGATAGGTCTGTCTTTTCTTGTTGTAAAAAGGTAGTAACTGACTTCTGCCCCCCTGGACTGGGTGTAGCCAAAAGCTGGTGCTGAAGCTGTTGGTTTTTTTTTTGAGGGCATTATCACAAACTCCAGTTCACCAAATTAATATCACAGAACATCCCCAAAGTTTTCCTTGCTATAAATCAAACAGGCAGATATGAACAGTCACAGAACAAAACAGCAAATAAAGTTCCAGAGGTTAGGGGAAGATCCAATTGTCCAGTCCACTTTTTTTTCTGTTCAGAAGCTTTCCTAGCATGCATGAAATCTCTAAGTGCACCCAGAGCTTTTTATCTCCCAGGTGTCAGTCCCACCCTCCCTTCGACTCCGGGGGGGGGCGGGGCAGGAACTGCCACCAAAAAAAAAAGCCAATGAATCCAATCAAAAAACAATCAAAACCATTTCAAAATTTAATCCATCATGCCAAAATGCAAAATATAAAAGAGTTCTTCCATTTATATAATCTCTTCTCCCCTCTCCTGTCACTGGAGCCAGGCAAGAAAACGTTCAAACTGCCACTTAGTACAAGGGGGGAGGAAGCCTCCCACCCCTCTTCTGGCTGTCTGTTTGAAGAGAAAATTGGAGAAAGTCCTCGGCACAGGAAAAGACAGTCTGATTGACAGCTCAGCAGATACAATGTCTCGCTCCGGCTCTGTAAGCTATGTATTGGAAAACAGCTCTCCGCTCCGTGGTTGCTGGTAATGGCAGCCAAAACGCCACCTTCTGATCCGCGGCTCCTAGGGCTGATCTGGGCAATTCAGAGTGATTGCCCTCACCTCTCAACCCAGAAAAGAAAAGTGAGCTCCATAGAGCTCACATGGGCAGAAAATCAGTCGCCTGGGATGAGCTCGTCCCAGTTACGACTGTTCCATCCGCATGCCGAAAATAGAATCTGTTGAAAACTATTATCCCATTGTGTCCATATCCCACTCATTGTCACTGAGCTGTGGCTGTTAGGGGCAAGAAAATAACATCCATGAGCCAGTGGTGGGTTTCAATTCTTTTTACTACCAGTTCTGTGAGCATGGCTTGGTGGGCATGGCAGGGGAAGTATACTGTAAAATATCCATTCCCCCCAATCCAGGGGAAGGATGCTGCAAAATCCCCATTTCCTCCTGATTAGCTGGGACTCGGGAGGCAGAGAATAGATGGGGGTGGGGCCAGTCAGAATTTTTACTACTGGTTCTCCAAACTACCCAAAATTTCTGCTACTGGTTCTCCAGATCTTGTCAGAACCTACTGAAACCCACCTCTGCCATGAGCATAAGGATAAAATTGTTGGGGTTAAGAGGAGGAGCAGTCCTATGTCAAGCAATAAGATCAATAACTTTTTCTACATTTTATTTTCATTCATCTCTATACTTCTTAGTTGATTCCTTCCTCTTTTTTATTTTCAATTCTTTCTCTTCTGCCCTCCACATCTCAACTGGACCCAGCTTGTTGCTAATCTCTGCTCATGCCAGATCCCAAACTTCCTCATAGGATTACAGAATGTGGGAGTGGAAAGACCACTGAGGTCATTCAATTTATCTTCCTGTTTACTGCAGAAATCCAAATTAAATTATCACTGACATGGCTGTTCAACCTCCAGAGGCAGAGGGACCATTCAAAAGTTCTTAAATGGTCTCTGCCTTTAAGAGTTCTGAGAAATGTATTACAAAAACGATTTAAGTTACCTGTGTAACTTAAAAGCTACGGTGTTTGTTATTGTGTTTCCTTTAATTTCACTTGAGTCTTGGGTTTTTCTTGGTGACATCTGCAACTGCAGATAAATCAAAAAGCTGTTTTTTTACCACCAGGCATAGGATTTGTTGCTAAGGTGATGTGTTTGGAAAATCTAAAGAAACCCACCCACACACACTCCATGAGCTCGGTCATCACTCAGTGTATTCTTAATCATTCCAAGAACACATATCTATCTTCCATGTTCACTTTACCTCAGTCACCCATTGAAATGTTAAATACTGCATATCTTACCTTGAATAACTGAACACCAATGCAAGCAAACATGAACTGCAGCAAGGTGGTGACAATCATGATATTTCCAATGGTGCGGATTGCTACGAACACACATTGTACCACGTGCTGTTTGGGAAAGGAGGCACGCCGAGAGAGGAAGACATAGTTGAAAATACACTTTTCAGCCCTTATGTCACCTGAAAAATCAAGAGGGAGTGGGACAGAGAGAGGGCCTACCCCTTCACAGCTTACATGCACCCATCTGTGAAGGAATAAATGGATGAGTCTATCCACTTCTGCATTTTAGGACAGCTTTCCCCAGCCAAGTGCCTCCTAGATGCAATGGGCTGCATTTCCAATTTAGCGTGGCCATATTGGGAACTTCGCACAAGATCTATTCTTCAAATAAGTCCTTACCTTCAGCCCTTTGGCTCGATTGATGGCCCGGAGAGGACGGAGTACCCTTAGTACCCGCAAGATCTTCACCACAGAGATGGCACTGGAGCTGAGGCAGAAACAGGGAGGCAGGTGTAAGAGCCAATAGCCATTTGGGCCCACTTTTCAGATAGGATGCCGAAAGCTTAATGTTGCTCCTTCTTAATCCATTTGGTTCTTTGTCAAGGAGTATATTTATGCTTTGCATATCCTGCTTTCCAACTTACTGGATGCCAAAAGAGATGAGTGAGACACTGACAACAAGCAGATCCAGGAGATTAAACCAGTTCCGGCAGAATGAGCCCTTGTGCAGGAAGGCACCATATGAAGTCATCTGTAAATAGAGATGTCAAAGCAGCTGTGTGTCTCTTCCTCTCATAGGTGTTGTGAGAATGAAGCAACTTGGAAATTAATGCAATGTTATTTTGCTATAAGTGACTCTGCCACATAAAACAAGTCAGCTATACGCAAGAGGCTACCAGCAGTAAAGATCTCTCCCCCTCCCTCAAGGTCCGTAAAGGCATTTCTGTTCGTTCTACAGGCTGTACTGGTTGGCATGTTTCTCTGTCCATAAACAGATGGTACATGCCAACACTGTATTGAAACACACTGACATCACAACCATATATAAAGAACACAGAAATAGGAGCAATCTCATGGATATTGTAATTATATTTGTAAGAAAACAGTTATACATTTGCAATTATGCTTTAAAGTAGACACATTACTTCTGATTAGGCTTCTAAAGGCTTTTACAAAGCCTGATTAGGCTTTACAAAGTATGAGAAATAAATTCTCAGAACTAAACTAGAGGGATGCCTTAATAGGACTTCCTGAATCAGATGGACTTCTATGCCTTGTACAAACCCTAGCTCTTTCCATGGGCAACAAATATAGAGCAAGATAAAAATATATACATAGATAAATAAAGAGGCTTAGGGCAGTACTTTAGTCTAGGAATAGTGGCCTAAATACAACATTAAACATACATTAAATAAAGATTTGATCTCTTCTGATATTTCTGCCCACCTCTCATGGCAAACCAGATACATTC
Organism: Calamaria suluensis; assembly: GCA_032468135.1. Lineage (NCBI taxonomy): Eukaryota > Metazoa > Chordata > Lepidosauria > Squamata > Calamariidae > Calamaria > Calamaria suluensis. Next base: position 679,212 of record JANHFP010003671.1, read on the forward strand.
TATCCTAGAGGTAAACTGACTTCAATACTGAGTTATCCACTACAATTATAAACAAGAGGGTATTCTCAAGTTCTCAAATAGTACAACTCTGACTTAAGAATGAAAACATGTTGAGGTAGCTGTAGTCTTCGAAGTCCAGAATTATTTATAAATACATGCTAAATAGCAAGAGAAATAAGCATTTGGTACGTACTATAGAAGCAGAGAGTTCTCATGCCTTGACATTTATTCTTGGAAGTTCTGGATCTCTATCCCAATTACATTTACATTTCACAGTCTCTAGCAGTTCATTTTGTAGTTTTCTTTAACCCTCTCATCTGCTTCCTACCCTATAGTTTTAGTATCCACAAGGCTATATGAGTAATATTGTGGTCTCTAGGATGCATGTTTCATTTCTGAGTTAATGCCTTTCCCCTTTCTTTACTCCCTTTGCCCTTAATCTACTTAGACTTAGTACCTTGAGCAAGATCTCAACAGTGAAGATAGACGTGAAAGCATAGTCAAAGTAGCCCAAAATCTGAGTAATGGGAGAAAAAAAAGGAAAGGAAAAAAAAGGCTGGAATATAAAAGCCAAACAGCAAGCAAGAGAGACAAATGTGTGGATGAAGGAAAAGAAGGCTTTTTTGCCTCCATCTCCTTTCTTCCATTCTTTGACAACATGGGTCATAACTTACAATGTTGCGGAAGGAGTGCGCTCGGATGGGATCTTCAGCTGCCAAAGAGATGCTGCTAAGAATGATGAAGACAAGGATGAGATTGGTGAAGATGTGATGGTGGATCAGCTTGTGGCACCCAACACGAAGGCTAGTGGAAGAAGGGAGGCAGTAAGCTAATAATATAAGGCAGAACTGATCTGAGATCCAAATTCTAAAAATCAGGAGGTGATGCCCTGGGGCTAAAAAAAATCATGATACATGGAATTTATTCAAATAAGGGCAGAGTATGCATGGTAAATTTGGAGAAAACCCTGTGACCACGGAAGCAGCACTAACATAGAGCAAACCCACTGGAGGGATATACATTAAAATATGTTGGTGTTATAGCAATTTCCTGAAATATCAAATGCCAGGAAATGTGAACCTAGATCCTTCTTGGTGCCTTTTCTTGCACTAACTTGGTGCCTTTTCTTGCACTAACAGGAAGCTATTGAAGTAAATTGGGCTGTACAACAAGGTAACCTGGAAACCATAAATGAAGGGGACTGCAGTTCATCAGCCTAGCCAGACTTGAAGACAGTAAGAGTCTGGCTGACTTTGTATCATTGGTGCTTCAGACCAGTTCCTCAGCCTAAACAACTGGTCACTAGAAAAGCCATCCACGTCCTTCCTCCAATCTACCTGCTATTGATTTGACTTATGTTTGCTCCAAATACAGTATTAGTTGGTTTTGACTAGACTATATTCCCTTTTCTGAATCTACTAACTGACAAATTGCAGCCCTAATCCCACAGGCTCTGACACTAGAAGAGGAGAAATCTGGATCTCACTCTACTTATAGGCTGAAGTCATATTCCCATAGAGCCAAAATATATTCCCCCTATTTTCCACTTCGTATACTCACGGGTTTGTTTGGCTAAGGCAAAAAAAGGCGCTTCCATCAGGAATTGGTACAACTTTCTCCTTGGGAGTGTCTTCCAGTTTGTCTAGGTGGGATTCTGCCAAGCTCTGCTGATCTGCCACCACTTCCTCTCCTAAAGCAAATGAGACTTCTTTGGATAACTGATTACATAATGATAGGCACAATGCATTAGAGTAGCATAAATTTCTGTCCCCAAAGAGCTTATAGTTTAAAGTAAAACACTAGAGGAAGCAGTAATTAAATGGATGGAATTAGTCAGGTGGGGATGTTTCAGTTAGGCTAAACTTCTGAACAAGGAAGAGTTCCAAATAATTAATGCAAAATATGAGATTGGAAAAGAGAGACTCATGTTAAAATTCTAGAAAAGCAGCCATAGTCATAGCAAGAAAGGGCAGAGTCCTTGAAATGAACAGAAATCTTTGGATATATCATGACTTACTAATATTGAAGTTAAAACCAGCTGAGACTATCTCCCAAAATAGCTGCATTGCCTTCAGTTAAGCAGATGGCAGTCTCCAGAGGAATCTTACCTTATTTATCTATATATTTTGTATAGTTGCTGGACTTAAAATGAACCATGTAAGAGACAACAAAGATGAGATTCCAGAACAGAGTTTTTTCTTATTCTTTTCATAAAGTACAACAGAAATATAAAACCAAGCCAGAGTGTAAGCTATCTGTGTGAGCTGTCCAAGGTTCTGCAACCTTAACTGGGGCCTGTTTTTATTCTCCTGCCATGTAATCTCCTTCCTGGAATCAGCAGAGCAGGTGAAACTAATGAAGCCTCAACAAGTGAAACCAGGAGAGAGATATCAACAGAGAATGGTGGAGAGTTGTAGCAAAACTATGAAAAGTTTGTTCCAATCAAGAATGGAATGATAAAAAGCTAGTTTGATATAACTTCTCCAGTCAGGCATCCAAAAGATACAATAAACATTATCAACAACAAAAACATCAACTATTCATGTTCACTAGGGTCAGTTTTTCTCTTCCAGCTTTTACTTATCTTAAATAAAATACTACTTTAACTTTCAGCAGTTCGAATCCCTAGTGCCGTATAACGGAGTGAGCTCCCGTTACTTGTCCCAGCTTCTGCCAACCTAGCAGTTTCAAAAGCATGTAAAAAAATGCAAGTAGAAAAAA
>JANHFP010003672.1:204272-215267 GCA_032468135.1 Calamaria suluensis
AAAATGATGTGATATTTTAAGATTTATATATTTTTTGAATTGAAATATACTCTCACACTGCTGATTTAAACATTTTAGTACCCATTTACCCTAACCTTTATATAAAGCAAAAATTATATTATATATATGCAAACTTAATTTTTTTTCTGTATTCAAAACTTTTACAATAAAACTTTTTTCAAAAAAAAAAAAAAGGAGCTTGGTCTCTGCTTCCATGCATTTATGGCAAATTTTCTTCTTTAAAGGCTCTGAAGCACCCACATCCAGTATATTCTGCAAGAAATTCCGATCCCAACCTCTGAACCTTAACTGTAGTCCAAGATTACATGAAAAACATTGTTCACATATACTAGGGGACACCTTCATATAGAAGATTCTTAATATGCATATTTGGGAAAGCATGACTCACTAGTGGGGAGAAAACTGATGATCAATTACCAGATAGACTTCTCAAAAGAATCCACTGTCTGTAGGAGGGCTAGCAAAAAACATATAGTTGAGTGAATTAACACCTTCAGATATCCTGGATGTGTTATCAATGAAAGAAAGCTTGTTCATGTTGTACAAACAGTACCTCAGCTGTTTTCCAAGTGCCATTCCAGCAAAAATGATAATAAGTTTCTGCCTGCTAACATCAAACTGGCTCTTGAAAATACTCTGACACATCTTCTATTTGAAGTTGCACTTGGGTCATGATTTCAGGCTACTTGAGTATGTACAATCCAGTCTCCACATAACTATGTTTGACATCCACATGTTATTCATGCTGTCCTTAGTCATACCTTGCCATAACAAAATGTACAATTTGGATAGCAGCAAATAACTGGTGGGATAAGCTTAACCTGACCTCATTTGGGTTGTCTGATTTCACTTTCAGTAACAATTGCTAATCGATCTGAAATCTGCATTTTAGAAATCCTTGTCATATTGAGAAGATGGAATAGCAAACACCCATATTGGTCTCAGGCCAAGAAGCATGTCATAGAAGAGAAAGAGAAGATAAGGACAAATGATTGACTTAATGGGAATTATTGGAAAACCATCAAGAAGATTTTTTTAAAAAAAGGACAAAAAATGGTATGGAACTATATCAGTCAGGATTTTAAATACAACAGTGGAACAACAGGTTTAAGAATGTCTGAAAAGTGGGCTAAGAATTTTGGATATAATAAACAAGTGGACCAATAAAAACATGACAAAAAGGTTGAAGTTTACATTGACTTATGGTCTTAAGGGAAAAATATATTAAATGATGTATCATTGGTACATGACACAATATAAATGATCACGAATATATAAAGGCAGTTCAAATGTATCTTGGTAATTGAACAACATGAAGGGACATTTTTTCATACTTGGTGGAGTTATAATGAAAGCTAAAGAGATGGATTTAAATATGTTCTTTGAAACAGGGAATTTTAAAGTTTAATATTCAATTGAAGCAAGCACATTTCCTTTTAGGACTAACAGATAAATAGATAAAAGCCATAGAAGATTATTTTAATATATGATTTCTATGGTGAGATGATTTTATGCACAGAGATTAAAAGATTTGTCACTACCCACTATGGACGAATGGATGGTGAAATAGAGAGACCTTGCTGAGACGGATAAATTAACTTCTTTGATTTGATAAAAAACACTAACTACATTTATTAGTGACCGGGAACCTCTTATAGATTTTTGTATAAAAATGAAACAAATGAACTTTTGATTTATGGCTTTGGTGATTAGACAAGAGAGATTATAAAAGGAAGAAAATGTGATATTGTTTTAGAGAGAGATCTTAAATTATACTTATAATTGCTCTGAAGAATTTCAGAAATAACTTCTTTGTATCTATTTTTTGTATTTTCCAACTTTCTTTTCTTGGACTTTTTGCTCTCTCTTTTTCTTTTTTCCCCCCTTAGTTTCTATTAGATATCATCATATTTAAAAATGACAGTGAAAATCATATATTAAAAAGGAAGACATATATTTGGAAAAAGGACATATTGTGCCCACTTTCAACTAATTTATGTAGATTAAATAGTAACCAGACTTATATACCATATAATGCCATCTGAACAATTGCATTTCAATCTAGGTTGGCTACCTAGTTTTTATAGGCGCCAAACCATATTTGATGGGAGAGTCATGGCAAGATATCTTTATAAACTGGTCAATTCTATACACCAATGAAACTTTTGAAGGTAAAATCTTTCCTCTGTACTGCTGCAGGTAGCATCATAAAATTTCTACCATCCCGCTACTTAAAGCTTTGCAGTATGGAAGAAATCAAAATTATTGCACATATACTTTTCCATTGAAGATTTTATTTGGCCTCATGCTAAAATTTAATTCATCCCTTTTTGAGTAATAATACCAAGGCAGTCAGACAAATCACATGAAGACTTTCTGTTAGCTGAAAAAACCGTTTGTGGCACTGAATTACATTTCCATGCTTTATTATACAACTTGGAAAACATGGCAAATGATGAATGCTGAAAACCCAGTTCCACTTATTGTATATTAATTAAAACCTAAAGTTTCTTTATTTGCCAAGTTTTTGGTTTTTTTTGACATTAGCCCTTGGTCATAATAAAGTTTGATTTTATTACTGGTGTAAATTGGAAAGCTTGCTTTGAGCTTTGTGGTATTTGTGAATTCCAATGATTTGAAACATCTTTGATTTAGGTTTTTATATTTTGTACTGAACCCAGCTAAGTAGTTGTGTTCAAGCCACTTATTACTGAAAATGGATATCAGAACTAGGATGAAAGTTTCAGTTTTCCAACAGACATAAAAGGTCAAGGTGTTCAATGTTCCTCTAAAGAAGACCTTTGTGAATATTTCAAAATCAACTTTCTGAACAGAGGCAAAATTTTGCTAGAGTTAAATCAATATCTTATAATATGATAGAAACTTACAAAGTAACAAATCTGCTCTGCTTTCTGATCACACACTCCAAATCTACCCCCAGAAGCTACAATTTTACAAGCTGGATCAAGAACAAAAATAAACAGCTTTCAAATCCAGTGTGAAGCGTTTATTGCATTAATAAATGAGCCAGGTAACCTCTAGTCTCCTTATCAGTGCTTAACACTTGTGCCCTTTTCCTCAGATTTTGTAAAACTGTCAAAAAGTACAGTACTTCAGTCTATCTTACCCCCACAATGACAATAACAATTTGGATTGATACAAATTGTACTGATTAAACTTACAGAAAAAATATTACTGTATTAAAATATGTAAGAGCCTGTTATCGTTGTTAGGTGGTGTTCAAGGTATCACCAAATGATGTAGGCCCATGATGGCAAACCTATGGCATGGGTGCCACAGGTGGTATGTGGAACCATATCAGTGGGCACACGAGTGTTCCCCGAAGTTCAAGTTTGATCCATATGCGGGCGCTGGCCAGCTGATTTTCGGACCTTCTAGGCCCACCAGAAGTCAGAAAAGAAGCTGTTTCCAGCCTCTGGAAGGCCTGGGGGTGTGGGGAAGGCCCCTTTTTCACTCTCCCCAGGATACAGAGCCTTTCTAGGGAGAGTGGGACAAATTGAATTATGGGTGTGGGCACACGTACATGCAAACCCCCATGGGCACTCCCCACTTTTGGCACGCAATGGCAAAAAGGTTAGCCATCACTGATGTAGGCTGTTCCAAGTAAATCTGTCTTTCACAATTGACTGGTGGCAATTTTGTCAATGACACTGATATTCAAAGTGATTATGATGAATGTCATTAATTGTGATGATGGTTGGTTTTTTTAGTTTTCATTTTCTGATAGACACCTTGAGTTGCTGTTGCAAGGAATGCAGCCAGATAAATCAACTAAAATAAACAAACAAACATGTGAAAGGACGTGACTGAAACATAACAAGTGGTATTTATGTATAAGAGTCGTTTTGACAGGAGAAGAGAACATTTTATTTCTGAGAAAAGCTATGCTTGCCTTTCAGTTTTGATTTTCTTTCCGTTTCATTCTACAGCTGGAGCTGAAAATTACTTGTGGAAAAAGAGTAAGAGTTGAAGTGCCAGGCATTTCTAAGAATGAGGGAAGGCTTGTTGTTTGTGATCCTGCTTGTTGACACTGTCTCATGTCCTCTTCAAAGCCACTAGTTATAAAGCCTCGGCAAAGCCCTCAAACCATCATGTTTTGTCACCACAAGTCAGAGTGATCTGCCATGTCCTGATTTGCTGTTATGCCTCAGTGTCTATGAGGGATGATTGAGATTTTTGTGTGATACTTTACTCAAGAAGGATTTGGCAGAACAGGTGAACTATTTCAAAAGAGGATGAAAGTCAAAACAAGATATAACAATATGAGGGGAAAAAAGATCTACTGTATAGTGAGAACTAGTGAGAACTACCGTATTTTTACCCTTCACTCTTAAAAGTCCAATCATTGCATGTTAAGTTGTAAAGCCAAATTTAAATTGTACGCTTTTTACTTTGCAGCTATTTCACATTTACATGGCACATTACAAATGGGTGCACCTACACGTTTGGTACAACCCGGTACATATGACTGCCTTAGTAACCATGTACCTCTAGGATATGTGCTCTGAACCCCAATGTGTTAGATTAGACAATTTGTGTGTTTAGTAAGCCATGTCGCTTGTGCCATGATTAAAATGCATTATAATAAAGAAAATAAAACAATAATAATAGATAATTGATAAGGAGCGTTAATCTGATCAGTAAGCTGTAAAGATGAACATGGATTTTATATATTGTATTGTACATATATATGGATTTTTGTATGTATGTGTTATATGTTATGTGGTATAAGTCTTTTTTAATTGTTTCAAAATCTAATAAATATTATTTTTAAAAAAGGAAAATGTGATTATGCACTGAAATTTTCATTTGTTATCTGGGAGAAGCTTAGAAAGTGGGAAAAGAATACTTAGTATATTTTCCACTTTCCATTGGATAAGAAAACAATGTAGTTATATTGTATCATTGCAAGGGTGTTTACAGAAAGGCAAATTGAACACATTGGGGCTAAATGTCTATGGATATTTTCAGCCATGCATGTCATCATTGACTAGAGGACCCATTGGTGCTTCAGTTTGAGATGCAGACAGTACAGACTCTTCCCCAACAGCCTGTACCAGTGCTCAACAGTGAAGGGACACATGGCAGAAAACATCCTGCAGAAAGCAGAGCCTGAATCTGTGGGGAAAGATAAGCTGGAGCCCGACAGAGGTTGAAGGGGGTGGCTACATTGGTTGTGGAGGAAAATGGGGAAGGGAAGGGCCAGTCAGGCCAAGGCATTTCAGGATTAGAACAGCTTGTAGACAGGGAGGAACAGGGACAAGATGAACATGAAAGATAGAGCTCAGGTGATAAGCAAGGACCACTCCCTCCTGATGCTAGAGCAGAAAGACAAGAGGGAAGGCGAGAGCAAATTAAGACTGATCCATCTGTCAGCTCACTAGAGCACACCAAGAATAAAGACCACAACACAGTAAGCAGTTTCTTCAGTGGGATGTTTACTCTGCGCGTCACTCTGTTTGATAAGATGAGGTTCGGCTGATTATTGTGAATGAAATCAATTATCAGCAAAGGCAGAGATGCCAATCATATATATATATGCAGTCCCCTATTATTCCACAGCTAATTGCATCCCTTGAGTCAGCTAATTGCAGTCCTTGAGTTAGTTAATCGCAGCCTTCAAGTCAGCCTTTGGGTCAGTTAATTGCAGTCTTCAAGTCAGCTGGATCCAGTCCTCCATGCTAAGCCACAATGGCCAAACATTCAGATACTTGGGAGTACAAATAACCCCAACACATCCACCATCACACCCAGGTGACTTATATCTATACACATGCTGTCGAGAAGATAGCATCTTGACACCAGCTAAGAGGGAGGCGAGTGCCCTGCCACCCTTCACAAGGCACACCTGGGGACTAAGATGTAAGGAAATGCCAATGGAAGGGGCATTTGTCAGGAACAAGCACAGAATCTGTGGAGCCTCCTGTGCACTTGCCAACAACTGGAGATTACTGTGCTCTGTCTTATGGGGCTTGCCAGGTTTGCCTACTTTGCTGAACTTCTTGCTCTGGTTACTATTTTGCTAACCTTGCTAACCTTGCTAATTGGACTTCTTGCCTTGGTTACAGCTTTGTAAACCTTGCTTACTGGGCTACTTGCAGCCAAAGGCTGTTGAAGGTGCATGTGAGAGCTTTGCTCGAGGACTTGTAGTAAAAGTAGGGATGTCACAAACCTCAATTGAGTACTTCAGTTCTTCTAAACTATTGGTAGTCCTCATTTCAGTTTATTTCATATATAAAACATTGGTTGTACCTGCTAGAACTCTCTTTTGTAACTGCACTCAATATATACATAATATATATATAAATGTAAATTTGTGTATTCTCGGGTTTCTTTCCGTGTAAAGGTTTACATATATCTGCAACGTTTCGATGTGATCTCACACATCATCGTCAGGCCAGGTCCTATGAGGTAGGCCTCATGAGGCCTACACAAATTTACATATATATATATATATATATACACATACAAAGTATATACATGCATACATGCATACATATGCACCCATGTATGTGAAATACACATATGCATTTATACGGCAAAATTCACTGAATTTAAGGACTGCTGGATCAGCGCTTTAGTATTTGCTTTGAGTTGGCAATTGTTTTCTTTGATGTAGTTCACTGTGGCATTTTGACAAACAAGGAATGAGCAACTTATCTTATAAAGATTTATAGCCCATAGCTTCAGTAGTCTTGTGAAGAAGACAGCCACTGTGCAAATGGCAAGGTTAAAGTGATTGTGATTGTGTATGGAGTAAATACTAACGCCTGCTAGTATTTCATTCTGAAAACTAGTTTAAACAATGTTTAGATAACTGTAAACGGAAGCTCTTTCATAAACTTAACCCCTTACATGAAGTTTTGTCGCATTCAAGGTCAGAAAGAAAGAAAAATGTTCTTTATGTGTTCTGTCTAACAACCAACTCCAGTATGTAGACATATTTTGTCCTCCCATCCTTCTTATATAAGCTTTAAAGCAACCTCCTGTGTTTTAAATACAGCATTTCTGATATTTGCTTCATCATTACAGACCATTGCTTCTGATAACGTTCTAAGCCAACCTATAGTGATAAATGCAGTATAAGAATCTAAATTTGCTTGGCCCGGTTCTTTTTTGTCATCTAAGCAATCAGATGAAGCATCTCTAAAAAATCTGATTTATGCCATCAGGATTATACTGATATTAGTGTTCTCCAGCAGATGTTCCAAGAAGGAGCAATATCTTCTGCTATATTTTCACATCTGCAAAATTAATGGACTTGGACTGAAGTTCTCTCGCTTTTTCAAGAGGCGTAACTTGGCCCTGCCTTTCTTTAAATTGTTGTAACTTAATTCCCACATGCTGAAAAAAAAGGATGGTAGATTCCTGTGGCAGGCAGATGACATTTATAGTACACCAATTCCCCATCTTCTTCTATTTCCACGTATAACCTTTTGAGCTATAACCCCTATGTGAAAGTTGCCTTGGTTCGGTCTGCAGAGAGATGCTGTGATAATTGTTTCATTATACGTTTCTAAAGATGTAGCTTTATCTGTTGCAGTTGCTTCATTTAATCTGTGTGATACTTATTTTTGGTAGCTGGGGGTAGTAACTAGCAAAGAACAAGTGACAAATTGTATGTGCCATTAGAGATATGCAGCAAATATCAGCTGCTGGGCTTCTAGTTAAGATTAGACCCCCTAGAACACAGGGAAGATAAGTCTTATTCCCTCCCCCAAATTTTTTTAAAGTTTTTTTCAAGTCCAAGTAAGAATTTGAAACAGGGCAATACAATTTGAATGCAACATACAATCTAGGATAGCTAGCTAGCTAGCTAGCTAGCAACTAGACAGACAGACAGACAGACAGACAGACAAAATATATTTACCCGTTGCATTTGAAAAGAATCTCCAGTGGCTTGCCAGTGTATAGGGATTAATATCTACTGAATATCTGTCATTTTATAAAGGTAAAGGTTTCCCTTGCATATATGCACTAGTTGTTTCCGACTCTAGGGGGCAGTGCTCATCTCCATTTCAAAGTGGAAGAGCCAGCACTGTCCAAAGACATCTCCGTGGTCATGTGGCCAGCATGAATTATATGCCAACGGCGCACGGAGCACCTTTATAAAGGTACATGTGGCATTAAACCAAAAGTCTCAGACTCAAATGAATATGGGGTACATTACATAAAACGAGCTACTCACTGGACTACATTCCTATGCAGGCAAACATGCAACATCCATTAAAGGGAAACACTTATTCATTAATTAAATTAATAATTAAATTAAAATAAGGTATTATTGTACAATGAATAAAAATAACTTAAAATGACATTAAAAAGGTAAAGGTTTCCCTTGCACATATGCACTAGTTGTTTCCAACTCTAGGGGATGGTGTTCATCTCCGTTTCAAAGCCAAAGAGCCAGCACTGTCCGAAGATGTCTCCGTGGTCATGTGGCCGGCATGACTAAACGCCAAAGGAGCACAGAACGCTGTTACCCTCCCACCAAAGGTGGTCCCTATTTTTTCTACTTACAGTTTTTACGTGCTTTCAAAACTGCTAGGTTGGCAGAATCTGGGACAAGTAATGGGAGCTCACTCCGTTACATGGCACTAGGGATTCTTAAGGCATTATATAAAGTAACACAATAGTGGCCCTGAATTCTGATTTTTTACTCAGCCCATTCCAGATGTTTTATATTGTCTTGGACCCTTGAAAGGATATTTTAAAGGAAAGCAGGTGACTGTAGTGGACAGATTCAGAAATCCTCTTAACGCTTCCCTGATTTCAGTTCCAACCTGACACATTCAGAATTATTTCAGTGTGTTGACAATTTACCTAATCCAATGCCCCAACGTCTGGGAATATAAATATACAAATAAATTGCATAAATATATAAATGTTAAAATGTAAATAGGATTTGATCTTCATCTCTGTTCTTGGAAACATTTTTGTATAACAGTTCCCTCAAAATAGCAAAAGAAAAATTTGTAAGGTTACCGTATCTAAAGAAAACCTTGGCATTTTCATGGTAATGATTAAAGAAAGAATCATTATTGGTTTTTTTCAAGTATTCATAAGACTTTACTCCTTTATTATTTCTTTTCAGGCACACGCACACATTCTTATTCTTATTTGTTCTGATTACAAGACTGTCATTTTAAAAATATTTATTTATTGATCCTGTTTACAAGGCTACAAAACACAAACATGGCTTAAGTTACCTAAAATATATTTTAGATTTTAAAATAAAGGTAGTCCTCCACTTACAACCATTTGTTTAGCAACTGAAATTACAATGGCACTAAAAAAGTGAATTATGATCAGTCCTCACATTTATGACAACGGCAATTATATGACCAAAATTCAGGTCAATTACCTATACAATTATGTGACCAAAATTCAGGGGCTTGGTGACCAGCATGTGTTTACAATGGTTGCAGCGTCCCAGGGTTGTGTGACCAACATTTATGTCTTTCCCAGCCAGTTTCTGGTAAGCAAAGTCAATGGGGAAAGCCAGATTCATTTAACCATGTGATTCTCTTAATGATTACAGTGATTTGGTTAATAAACATGGGAACCATGGTAATAAAATTGAGACAATTCAATTAAGTGTCTGGTTTAAGAATGAAAATTCTGGCCTCAGTTGTGGTTTTAAGTTGAGGGCTATCTGTACGGACAAAAATATCCAAAAGTTAAAACTATTATACCCTGTTTCCCCTAAAATAAGACATCCCCTGATAATAAGCCCAATCGGGCTTTTGAGTGCATGCACTAAAATAAGCCCCTCCCTGAAAATATTTAAATGCTTGCGCAGCTGGTCCCTGCCATTTCCTCTGGTTTCCTCCACGCACCCCAAAATAATAAGACCTCCCCAAAAATAAGGCCAAGTGCTTATTTTGGGCTTCAAAAAATATAAGACAGGGTCTTATTTTCGGGAAAATATTATTTTTGGGGTAACACAGTAGTAAAGTTGATGAACAATCCTTTCAAAAATTATAATCAAACATTGGTTAATTCCTAAATAATTTCACATACACTCACTGGATTTTGTATTTTACTTCCCAAGATTTGTTTCTTCTGAATGAATGTATTCAGCATCAGATCCCGTGGACCCTGTTTCTCCAGCTGAATGGAAACAAAAGCCTCGGTAGGTCTGGAGAATGAAGGATAATAACATAACTAAGAAATACTACTGGAATGCAAACTGTATTCATAAGTAACATTTTATTCTTTGACTGTGCCCAGACATTAAACTTTCTTTACACGTAATGTTACTGCTTTTCAGGGGGTTTCTTCCTTTCATGAAAAATTCAAAACCTTGCATTATATTAATAGGATGAATTAAATTATTAAAACGTTTAATATATATATATATACACACAAATATGTCAAACACTTGGAAAGTTTTCCATTTTCTGTGATATCTATCTATCTATCTATCTATCTATCTATCTATCTATCTATCTATCTATCTATCTATCTTCTATCCATTAATTTACTGTATATTATACCTTTATTATTTTTACAACTCAAAGTGACAAACATATGTTGTTTTCTGAACCCATAAAATCTGTAATGTTGGCCTAGCAGCAGTCATGCATTTGGGAATCTTTCCCAACTATGTCAGCATGTTGCTAAACCAGGAGCTGGAATTTCTCCACTGAAAACACAGACCGCCCTTTACGGCATAAAAAGCAGGAACACACACTTTGAATTTGTATTTGAAACAGCGCTTGCTATCTTAAGACACCAGTCTTAATTTGTAAATTACAAATCAAAATCAGCAGAGGAGCTATTACTATAATCTGGAAGACATTCTTTCCCTTTTGGAAGACACCCACACCCACACACACAAAAGGAGTAGAGGAGGGATAAGTTGCTTGGAAGAGACATGATCTCATTGATGATCCTCACTCTGTCAAGGACCTTGGAGTACTCATAACAAATGATTTAAGTGCCAAAGCC
>JANHFP010003673.1:19853-34095 GCA_032468135.1 Calamaria suluensis
TTTCCTGCCTGGGCAGGGGGTTGGACTAGATGACCTCCAAGGTCCCTTCCAACTCTGTTATTCTATTCTATTCATCCAAGAAGCTTCTTCAGCTAAAGAAGCTTCTTGGATGAGAAGCAAAACATCTTCAAAGAAAAGCCAGAAAGTCCAGTTGCCTCTTGTGAAAAGAAAAGAAAAAGAAGCACCTTTGGGACAACCATGACCTGGATGACTGAGAATCTGCATAGACGCTTTAGGGGTGGAAGTTCAGATGCTTTGAATGCCCTTACCTGCAGAACCGATAAGGTTCAAACATGCCATTCATGTCCATGAGACACGGTAGCCGAAAGTAGTTTTCTTCATTTTAAACATTTCCTTTTGTATTTACACTTACTGCTGATTCTGAAGTCCATTGGTGGTTTTTCCGACCCATATGATATCTTTGGAAGCTATTTGTCTTATATTTTGATTTGTTAGAAGCTAACCCTGGAAGATTAACTTGTCGAGCTACCCTGTTAAAGAGCAATGTGATTTTCATCACATAAATGAATTCAATTACGGATACATTGAACTATATACACTGCCAGTGAGTCATTATTAGATGCTTTCCCCCTCCCAACAAATAATCTTCCCTCTTTAAGGGCAACAATATTTTTTTAATATTAAAATATCAGTTCAAATATTGGATATCTTCTGAAAAAGCAGTGCTTCAGTATACCTTGTGTTTTATCAAATACCCAAGATGAATGGAGCAAAGCACTTTTCCCCCAGTAGCAATGAAGGACTTAACCCAGATGTTTCTGATAATGAATTTTGGAATAATGCAAAAAGTAATCAGTTTTAAAGAATAGGCTATTTTGGTTTCATTCTATGAAAAGCCAAGAGGAGGAGAAGCAAAAGAAAATAATTGAGCTACTGAAATATTTATGTTGGGGGGTTTTTCCCCCTATTTTTTTCCCCATCAGTTTATTAAATTCACAATCCTCAAATATGCTTTCTCTACAACAGCAATTCCCAAAGTTTCCAGATTTCTGAAAGTCAGTCTACAAAGTCAAATATTTTAAAATTTCTCAGTTTTAATTTATAATGCAGTACACATTGATAAATATAAAACAAAGCTGCTTCAATCTTCAGTAATTTTTAAGTGAAGTTTTGAGACAAAATATTTGAGAAATGCTGCCCTAGAAGATCACTTTACCAGTCATAAATGCAAGTCAGTTGCCAAGTGCCCAAAATACAATCTTGACTTCTGGACGGGCGTTAGTCATAACATTGAGGATAGGTGGTAAGTAGCTTTTAAAGTATGATGCTGTTGAATGGTTAAACAAGGACAAACTGTATTGCAATTATCTCTCGGTTGCAAAAAAAAGCTAGAGATTATTTACACTCCTGGTTGAGCAATAAGTGAGTGCAAAATCAGATTTTGATAGTATCGCCAGCACTACCTTGGCCATTCTCATGGCAAGGGGAACAAAAACCCTTAGTTTTTCTTAATGCCCTTAAGAAGAGCCTATGAATCAGGATGCAGAAATTAGAGGGAGTTCTTGTCAGAAAGAAAGTTGCCCATCTTGGCAGCAATGTATCTCAAACCAAAAAATGGAATTAATTTTATATTTTGGGATTTTGTGCAGCCAAGGCTCTCAGGAAGCTTTCCAGATAGTCACTCATGCCGCAGTCACACCTGGATTATTGTAATGCACTCAACATGGGACTGCCCTAGAAGACAACTCAAGCTACAGCTGGTCCAGAATGGAATAGCGCAAGCACTGTTGGACAATTCTTAGTTGCCCATGTACACTGATTGTTATGGAGCCTGGTTATCACCCCATAAATCCCGTTGGGACACAGAGCCAAGTTATCTAAGGTGCCACTTGTCTCCCATAGTTTCAACTTGTCCTGTAAGATCAGACAGACGCAATGCAGTTTGACTCCCTTCAATTAAATGCTATCTTTCATGTCCCAGTAAGTATGCCTTCCCTTTGGCAGCTCCTGCCTTCTGGGATGATATTCTCCATGAGATCTGAATGGGTCTTTCGCTCATAACATTCTAGAAGTCTTTCAAAGCCTTGCTATTCTCCGAGGCACTCTCCCAGGAGTAGGTTTCTGAATCCTTGTTCTGCTTACTGTCACATTAGTTTTGTTAATTCTTTTTTTTTAATGTAAACTACCCAGGGTTGTTTTGGAGATGGTGACACTATAAATAATAGAATAGAACAGATTTTTTTTATTGGCCAAGTGTGATTGGACACACAAGGAATTTGTCTTGGTGCAAATTCCTCTCAGTGTATATGCTCTCAGTGTACTTAAAAGAAAAGTATCAATACGTTCATCAAGAATCATAAAGTACAACACTTAAATAAATAATAGAACTGCACACAAAATTTGGCTCAATTGCTGAAAGACAACACCAACTTGACAATAAGGATGTGGTTGTGTTCATTGGAGCCAGGCCCTCTGTGATAAAACCTTAATGCTTCTCACCTTTATCCAATTTGCCCTCAAATTTAAAAAAAT
The DNA here is from genome assembly GCA_032468135.1 of Calamaria suluensis. Classification (NCBI taxonomy): domain Eukaryota; kingdom Metazoa; phylum Chordata; class Lepidosauria; order Squamata; family Calamariidae; genus Calamaria; species Calamaria suluensis. The sequence goes on from JANHFP010003673.1 coordinate 22,347, forward strand.
AGAACTTTAAAATGTAAACATGACAGATTCTATATTTGGAGCTGTTATATTCATTCAATTTTATTTAACTGTTCTTAAGAAATTTTAATTGCCCATTTTTACTAATAGTAAGAAAAATGAAAATTTGGATTTCTTAATTTTATCTTGAATTTAGACCATGTTTAAATAGATAGTTTTTAACTTAGAGACTTCTCTAATTCAGAGATGATCTGCTTATTTTCAGAGCTGGAATCTGAACCAAATCTTTTGGTTATTACATAACCTCACTGGTTTTTTTGTCCTTGTGGTTTGTTGTGCTGAAAGTTGAAACTTACTTTCAACTTTCAGCTGTCTAGATACTTTCATTTGAATCCAGTAGATGGTGCTGGTGCACTGTTAACCACAGTAGTATATTTTGCCATGTTTTGGCAAAACAGTTCTGTTCCTATTTACTACCATTCTTTATTGGTATCAAACTGGCAAAGCATATTTTGTTTAGTAAATGAGAAAAATGAATTCTACATGTTTCTCTAATCCTTTTACAATTGCATATAGAAACTTCTGTTTAATGAGAATATATTAGACAAAAGTCCAACTGGTGAGCAATTGTTCTTTTCTATGAAGTCACATTGTGATGTTAATGAAAATCAGGTGCAAGGTGATCATCTTAAATGGAAAGCCTTTGAATGTTTATTTGAATGTTTGATTTAGTGCACATAAAAATCTTCTCATGAACAGTTCTATATCAGAGTTCCTTCATTTCTGTAAAGAGCACAGCCTTAATGGAGAGAGGGAAGATCTCTTACCAAAGCAACAAAGAGGGAAACATAGCTGGACAATGAAAGTGGATTACAAAAATCTTTTAGTCTAGTCTACCTTCTAGGGCTGACAACTGAAGACTTTGCACTGCTGTTCTGGACAACAGTTTGACTGGTGACAGTGTGACTTTACAGAACACAATATATGGTACACCAGGATTATTAGAACCAGAAGAAGGTTAAGTAACACTCAAATTTCCTTGATTTGATTAATAAACTTCATGCTCGTTTTTGGCTTTTTGAAGAGATTCTGCATCACAATTTATTCAAATATTAATATATTTGAACTTAAATGCATTATATTTGAGAAAATGTATGAGGTAGTGCATTTACTGTCTTGTTTCCTATTGCATATGTGGAGCATTTCCTGGAATGATAATCTATTTATTTTTTATTGATTTAATTTGTCAACAAGTACAAGGAAACAAGTAACAGTATAAACATAGACATTGTCACAAAAATTGACAGAATTAAAGATAGAAATAGCCAAAATATAGCCATAAACATATGGGATGATTATAAATGGATGGGAACAGTAGGACAGGGATAGTAGGCATGCAAGTGCACTTATGCACGACCCCTTAAAGACCTCTTAAAAAACATGAAAGCTCCACAGTAGACAGTTTAATCTGACCTTCATCCATCATCTTCATGCCTTCTAAATGTTTCAGGTAATTTTTCAATGGTTATTTAAATTAAAAGACCAATATGAAAAAAATAAATCAGACACCTGCCCTCAAAAGAATAGACAGAAAATAAAATAAACTTCATCCAGTTCATCTTAATTTTACTTATGATTGGGGTCAGTGGTGAAATCTATTTTTTTTACTGCCGGTTCTATGGGCATGGCTTGGTGGGCATGGCAGGGGGAGGATTCTGCAAAATCGTCATTCCCACCCCATTCCAGGGGAAGAATTCTGCAAAATCTCCATTTCCACCCCATTCCAGGGGAAGGATACTGCAAAATCCACATTCCCCACTCCAAGGAGTAGGATATTTCAAAATCTCTATTCCCATCCTACTCTGGGGCCAGCCAGAGGTGGTACTTGCCAGTTCTCAGAACTACTCAAAATTTCTGCTGCCAGTTCTCAGAACTGCTCATAATTTCCGCTACCGGTTCTCCAGAACCTGTCAGAACCTGCTGGATTTCATCTCTGATTGGTGTGTACCTGAAAATCCTAACTACATAATATTTTTAACATGGGATTTTTTTTACCAATGGTTGTATAATAGGTAGAAATAGGTAGATATAGATATAATAGGTAGAAATTAGAAGTTGGAAGAATAACACTATGCACAAAATATTATTATTACTATTATTATGTATAATTAAATTGACTCAGGCAGTACACTGTTCACTAAGCACTTATTCATGTTAAAGAAAAATGTATAAATAAAATATTTTTTAAAAAATCATAACTCTTCTAAAATATTAAATGGTAGACCAATTCAGCCAGTTTACTGGATAAGATACTTGAATTAACACTTTGGGCCTAGTTTTGTAGCACAACCGGTCTTGCTCATTTTGCAGCATGAGCCATGCTAAGGTAGGGATAGGAATCTTGGCTGTCATAGCAGCTTTCAATATATAGATACCGAAGTATATATTAGTATCCTATGTACAATATACTATACAATAATATACTATTAGTATATTGATTAGAATGCAGTTAATTAGTTTCTCTTTATCTCGCCCTTTACACACACACAAACATATTACACCCATATATATGTATTTCCTTGTTATTGGTCAGTATTATTTCAACCCCATACAACATCTAATAAAGGTACTATTTTCCTCTGAAAAGACTTTTGATGGTAAGTATTGTTAGCTGCCCCTGGACCAAATGCGTGTATTTCTCAGTTCTTAAGATACATTATCTATGATTTGCATTCTGTCAAAGTGAAGCTTTTACAAATTTATCTTTTTGCCTTGCTTTTTGCTTAGTAGTTCTGAATCCCTTCTCAGTTTGTGGAAGCAATCAATCATTAAGTCACCATGCTGATTTATATTTGATATATCTGATAATAACAGAAAAAAGGAACACAGCTATAAATACTTTTATCATCAATTACAGGTTAAACCCATTTCTGTGAAAGGTAATTTACCAGGAGCTATAAGATTTGTTGTAGTTTTAGTTTCGTCATAAGACAAAAATAGGTCATAAGACATTTGCGTCTTGAAGATATAACTACCCTAAAAAAGAGCAATTATTAATAGTAAAGTATTATTTACATTATGTTGTTAATAATATAAGCTTTACAAATATTATCCCAAAAGTTAGCAAATTTTGAAACTTACTCAATCCATACCTTTGGATTAAGTCTTTGATTAGAGAAATTGATTTTCTGAAATGCTGACAACAACTGTAATGATTCACTTAACAACTGTGGGAAGAACAGTCGTAAAATGGGCCAAACTCACTTAAGAAATGTCTCACTTAGCAGCATAATTTTTGGGCTCAATTTTGACCGTAACCCAATGGCTACCTGTGCTACATACCTTCCTGCTCTTATCTAGGAGAGCTAGCAAATGAGCGTCTCTCCTCTTTTCCAAAGTTGTCAAACCATGAACCATTAAAGCACTTATAGAAAAGAACAGAATCCCATAAGATGGAACTTTTATCATTTCTGTTTTCTCTGGGCTTAGGAAAAATCCCATTTATAGAAAATCAGAAACACAAGTAAGTGAATTAAACTGAAATGTATGTTTAGCTGCTTAGTGGTCTGCTCTGAAGGGCACTTCCTTCATTTTCGGAACACACAAATAGGGCTTTCTTAATAGGGTTGCTCCAGGGCATCCTCCCCTTGGCAAATCAAGAGATTCCAGAAAATGAAGCGCCAAAATAAATGCCTAGAATGACATGGCAAAGACAAGGAGTGATGACATGTTCAGGCTTTACTGCATGGAGTAAATCCGTCTGAGACCGAAACATAACAAGATAGATTTATTATGGCTACAGAAACTCTGTGGTTCTATTATTTTAAATGAGTCTACGCTTCGTCTGAAGGAACTGGAATGCAATTTCTGGGTTTTCCTGGAATCACAACTCTTACGGGAACAGCAGGTGGCCAGCTTTGGTAGTAAAACTAGGAGGTGCTGAAAACAGTGGCTCATTAGTTAGATTTGCTTTAAGTAGGGTTGCCCTTGAAGACAAGCTGGAAGTGACAGCTGGCGCAGAATACAGGTACTGGTTTGCTATCAAACAGCAGCCAATTTTGCAGAATAACACATTTATGTGTAGGTGTATTTCTGTACACCATGCAAGGTGTTGGAGTATGCTTACAAAGACCTATATGCCTTCAGCCTTTGCTACATTCAGGACCATTATCTCAAAGTAGAATTCACCTCACCCCTAAAAAGAAAAAAAACCATTAAGAAAGAGTTCTCACTTTGATTAAAATCACCAGTTTAAGAACGTACATCAAAACTGGAATTTTGAAATACTACCATATTTTGGAACTCTTCTTGTCCCTTACATTTGGTATGTCCTGTCTAGGCATATACAACAGGAGAGAGAGAAAAAACTTGGATGCAGAAATAGTTAAGCTCCATTGCTTTGTCTTCCACTGACTCATTCAGCAGAGAACAGAGTATTGTGCAATGTTGTTTAAAGCTTGATCTAGACCTGTGTCACTGCACATCAGAGAACATATATTTCTGTCATTCGGAGATGGTTGCAAAGATATTGCATTTATACTTCTGCAAATGTTAACATTGCTTGAATGTGCCTTGCCTTCTGCCTGTCTCCCAACAAGAATTCTGATCAACCAATCTGCATGCAGGATGACATCTCTATACAACATGCAGTTGAGATTTGGGAGGTGTGCACATTGGCCTGTCTGCAATCATGTATAACCTATGCTTACCCATCAATCTTTTTTCAGTACAGGTATGCGTCAACGCATATGCACAGGTGCGGCCAAGTCTAAATCAAGCCTGACACAGCTCTTCTCCTGGCCATTTTCTAAACACACTACCCCAATATAAGGATAGCCTGCCAAGGGAAATTCTCTGCCAAGACTGAGGTAGATAAATGTATAATATATGATAAGGGATACTTCAGAAAGTTTATTTTAAAAAAATAAAATAAAATCGTATTTGCAGAACTAAACTGTTCTTTCCATTGTTAGTGGAAATAACTGGAAAAATATTTTTAGCAGTGTTTATTAATGGAATTGACAGGGCACAGAGACAATTAGATTAACTGCATAAAAGTCATTTTATGTCATGAAAAGGATTAATTATGCCTTTCTAGTTGTGTATATAGTTTACTTTTAGCATGTAACAATTGCAAATGCGCAACATTAGTTTAAGAAATGCAGATACAATTTGCATATGAGGGGGCAGTTTGGGGTGCGTCATACAAATCTGGTGAGAGCAAAACTGTCATTACTGGGAAATGTCAGGTATTTAAGTCAAATGGAATTTGGATTATTATGAAAAGGAAACCTTTCCTTTTCACTAATCGAGTTTATGGCAAGATGAGAGACATTCTTTTCAGTTTGGTGATGCATGTTGGACTCTACCAAATTTTTTTTTGGCTGGTGAAGTGAAACCATGCATGTCTATATGTACCACACATGCAGATAGTCCTCGACTTAATGACCACAACCGAGCTCAACATTGCTGTTGCTAACTGAGGCATCTGTTGCATAAATTTTTGTCCCATTTTATGACCTTTCTTGCCACAGCTGTTAAGTGAATCACTGCAGTTGTTAAATTAGTAACATGGTTGTTAAGTGGCTTCCCTATTGGCTTTGCTTGTTGGAAGGTCGCAAAAGTTGATCACATGACTCTGAGATCATAAACATGTGTCAGGTGCCAAGTGTCCAATTTTGATCACATGACCATGGGGAAGCGGTAATGGTTAAAAAAAAACCCAGTAAAAAAGTCTCTCTTTTCAGTGCTGTTGTAACTTTGAATGGTCACTAAACAAATTATTATAAGTTGAGGACTACCTGTATTCACATACATGTTGATATATTAGGAAAGGGAAAGAAATCAGTTTACTTTAGAAGGACAGAGATAATAATATTTTTAAATTGCTTTTTTGTAAAGAAATATAAAGTAAGAGGGAAGAATTCAACACCTGATGAATTCATGGACTCATACATACAGGTGTTTGAGCAGCCCTCTAGCTCAGGGGTCTCCAGCCTTGACAACTTTAAGATTTGTGGACTTCAACTTCCAGATTTCCTCAGCCAGCAATTCTGGGAGTTTAAGTCCACAAGTCTTAAAGTTGCCAAGGTCGGAGACCCCTGCTCTAGCTAACAGCCTTCATATTACTGTGTATAATTATTAACCAAACCAACCCTGATGAGTTTCTGAGGTCCATGGTTGGTCAGGTGCTGGTATCTATTAATTGTTGTTTTCTGTTTCCCATTGTCAACTGAATTAAGCAAGAGACCACTCAATTGTTCCTTTCCTAGGACAAAATGCAATACAAATATAAAGCTCCACTGTGCTTTACCTAGAAGATGTGGGTAATAACTACCCTGTTGAAAAATATCAGATAATCAAGTATTTGTTGTAATATATCTAAATATATGTGAAATGGTCCTGCTAGTTGAAAGGTGAAGGTGTCTCCACCCTCAGCTCCCATGTACATATCTGCACACCTTCTTGCCTTGTTTGTGGTTTCTTTGTAGTTTATTGCACCCACAAACTATTTCCAGGAAAAAGGAATGACCAGACATTGTTTCATTCCCTTTAACACTAGCTGTATGTAAGAGAGGAAGAATATTGTACAAGCTGGGTACTTTCTCGCCAGTAAACTAGGTATAATAACAATAATCACTTTTATCATTCTATAGTCATGTTAATCCAGATAATGTTGATACCCAAAATAATGAGTTCAACATATACTTAATATTTCATTTGGTCTTTTGTTATGATGTACCACTTTGGGCCAGGATCCTTTTGTTGATCATTTATCCATGTAGGAGGCCATTAAAGACGGCAATGCATGAATAATTGATAGTGACTGGGGCTGGATTCTTAGTATTTGATAGAAGTTCAGTGCAGCACACCAACATTATTCATATGGGCCAACAAAAAGCAAGTATTTATTCAGCATTTACAGTCGGTTCAATTTCCCAATCCTTAGCAAAGTATTTACAACTATAGCTAGAAAGCTGCTTTCACCTCCTTCTTCCTGTTTTGAGAGAAGGCACAGCCACTTGGCATTCTAAGATGAAGAATGAGTGAAGTTTTCCCCCCCTGTATTTCTACTGTATGTATTATATCCTTTAGATGTTTCATATGTTGGTGTATAGTTAGTTTCATGTGCAGTACATGCAACACTATATTTCTATACAGACATTTTCCCCCTCACTATGTCAGCACTGTAGATAGAAACACAAAGAGAAAGGGCAGTTTTAATAGGGTATGGAGACTTTCTCCAGTTCTTTCCCTATATGAGAACTGTGCTTAAAAGGAAAATATTTATAAGTTGGAACATTGGGTAAAAGATAAATCTCAAGAACAAATCCTAGGTCCTAGATCTGAGGGGGGCAATCAAAGGCATAATGGAGATAACATACTAAGCACTAATATGCATGAAGATGTTATAGACATCTTGGTAAAACACAATCTGATTAGTACTATGATACAGCTTCAGAAAAAGCAAATGCAATCCTAGACCTAATCAATGGAAATATAATGACAAAAGCAAGAGACATTATTGATCTCAGTTCTGCAGATGCATCAAATACTGTGTCTTTCCATATTTTAGGAAAGATGTTGACAAATTGCAGGATATCCAGAGGAAATCAATTAAGGTGATTAGAGCATTAGAAGGAAAAATACAAATAACAGTTTGAACCTTTATGTACTTTTTTATTTAGATGTTTTTTATCCAACTTTATTATTTTTATAAATAACTCAAGCTGGCAAACGTGTATAATCCTTCCTTCTTCCTCCTCCTATTTTTCCCTTGGCAACAACCCGGTGAAGTGAGGTGAGTTGGATTGGAGAGAGAGACAGAGAGAGATTGACAGGCCCAAAGTCACCTAGCTGGCTCTGCTTGTATCCTTACAATTTATATTGACTGTTTCCTAATACGATTTGATTGCTTATCTGTAACCCCATGACTATTATTAAGTGTTGTACTGTATGATTCTTGATGAACATATCTTTTCTTTTATGTACACTGAGCGCATATGCACCAAGACAAATTCCTTGTGTGTCCAATCACACTTGGCCAATTTTTTTTATTCATGTCTAAGGTACAACAGAACTCATAGTCTTCTGGATTTTAGCCTGGTGCCTTAATCAGTGGACTAAATTGGCTCTCGTGTGTTTTGTGTGGACAAGGCAGGAAGGCAAAATAACTATCTTAAAATATTTTAAGAGCTATCTTTTAGAGGACAGGATAGATTTTTTCCCCCAGAATTGTTCCAGAAAACAGAATAAGGTGAAATGAATTTAAGTTACAAGGAAGTGGGGAATAGGGAAAAATGTAATGCTAACAGTTGTTCACCAATGGAACAGACAATCCTGGGAAGTAGAGGTGTTTGTCAGAAATGTTTAAATAGAGACTTGATGGCCATTTATCAAAGGTGCTGTAGTAGAGGAGACCTGCAATGTGTAGGGAATTGAATTAATTGACCATTAATTCAATTATCTCCAAGATCCCTTCCATCCTCTACATTCTGTGATTCAGCCAAAGTAAAGCCACTAATAAAGAGTGTCATAGCATATTGTACTTAGTCAAATGCTTTACTAAAGATTACTTGTTCTTGACTAATCAGTGCTTTTTGGTGATCAAGTTGTTTTAGGGTACTTATGGGTTGATCTTTTAGGATCTATTCAATAATCTTCTTAGATATTAATATTTGGTTCTGGTTCTGAAGATTAAAACTAAAATAAACATATTTACCAAACCACATTCTACCAATCTCTTTTTTTAATTAATTTATAGTCAAGGTTTCCATCTCAAGCACAAAGTCCAGAAGCAATTTCCAAGTAGAAATCGAAGAAGTCAATTTAGCCATCTCTGCAAACTCCATCAACTTTTGCAGCTAATCTCAAGCTTCCTTCTCCTTTTTATATTTCCTAATATAACTCATAATTTCTGAATGGAAAAGATTGGATCAAAATAGTGATCAACTCTCTCAGCCTTTGTTGTTGTTGTTGTCTATAAGCATTTTTCATTTTGACCAGCTGTTATACTAATTCTTTTCTCTCCATTTTCCATATGTACACTTTCTCAGAATTTTTCATCATTTTATCTCATTTATAAGCTTTAGCTTTTCTGACAGTGTTTTTCTATTTGGGGCTTCAGTTTGTGCCTATTCACAGAAAACTGAGCATGTCAGAGACTGGAGCTTAGTCTTCCAAATTACATGATCCCCTTATTTTGTTGTATGATATGTGATATACTTGTTCACATTTTTAATCTATTGCACTATGTTGTTGTCCTATACCAACTGAGTAGCAGTTACATTTTGTGTGAGGAGGTAGAACTACCTAGTTTAGGGGTCTCTACTGGCTGGGGAATTCTGAGAGTTGAAGTCCTCCAGGCTTAAAGTTGCCAAGGTTGAAGACCCCTGAACTAGTTAACCCTGCATATTAAGAAGGGTCAGTCTGGTCAGTCATTGGTTGGAAGACAAGTTAGGAATTCTAGAGCTGTTGGTAGGACTAGGAAATTGAATAAATATTGTGAAAGAAAAGCAATAGCTATCCACTTTATTACTTACAAAGTTGCATCGATGCAGTCACGAGGAACTGGGGATTGGGGTGAAAGAGCTTCAATGTAAAAATTGTTTCTCGTAGGATTAGGTCATAAGAAAGCTTCTAAACTATTGGCTAATAAGATGCTAATGTATTTAAAACATTTATCCATTTTCCTAATGACTGACATTGGAGTTATTCCCCATAGAAAAATAAGCATTGCAGCAGAAGTAAAATTGATTGCTGATACTGTGATAAGCTATAATGGTGCTAAAGAAAGATGGATGAAAGTGGCTTCATCTAGATAGAATGTGGATATAAAAGTGACAGCTTGTGTGCCATAAAATATGGTGAACTGTGTTTTGTTTCTCAAATCCTTTTCATATGGAAATAGAAGTATAATCGTGCTTTGATTATATTTGAAATTAATATAAGAGAAAAGTGCTTAGGAAAAGAAAAAGAAAGAAAATGGGGGGGGGACCAAGATATTTAATCAAAAAATACTTCAGGGAAAAGAATTGTAATAATTACAAAACCATTTTTAAATGCAAGATTTTAATCTGAAATTACTCATAGCTGTTTTCCATAGAACAACCTTTGCCAACCTGACATCCTTCAGATACACTGTGACTAAAATCTGAAATTACAATCCTGGTCAATTTTATAAACATGCATGGCTTAAATTGTATAACTCCCCTATAAATTTTAGGCATTGTGATCAATTCTACAGCTGCAAAAGTACAGCTGCTGTTAGCTGATCTATATAACTCAATTACTTTTAACATGCTTGTTTTATTGTACTGTTTCAAAAATTCACCAAGATTTAACCGTATCAACCATATTGCTATTTCTGTTTTATTTGTTCATTTTATTTTATACTTTTTAAATACTTATTTTGTTTTTCAAGGAACCTTGGTCAATGCCTTCAACATATCTGTCTAGAAAGGAGGTTCCCAAACTTGGCAGCTTTAAGACTTGTGGACTTCAACTCCCAGAATTCTCCAGCCAGTTTTTTCTGGCTGGAGATTTCTGGGAGTTGAAGTCCAGAAGACTTAAAGTTGCCAAGTTTGGGAATCTCTCTAGAACATATTCTAGCATGTATCTAGAATCCAGTATCCACCATCCATCTCTTGTTTTAAGAATCAGCAAAATAGTGTACACAGATTTCAGGACCTCTACCAAAACCATAGTGTTTTTTTTAATTGCTGAAAACTTGGAAGATCTCAGTCAAGAATGTTCAAAGCTTTCAGCATCTCAATGAAATCTTACAAAATATTGATAGTCATTTCTGAAATCACTTGGGTTTTTTTAAATCTCACATTAGATCGTGTGCAGTTTAGCTTCTGAGAGGAGCATGTGAGTTATTGTGCAATATTTTAGGACTGGGCATGAAAGCATTTCAACAACAAAGTGGCTGTGTCTCCCAAAATCTTCAGTAATTGGCTACAAAAAGCTGGATAGACACTAAATAACAGCTAATTGTATTCTAATATAATGGTCCTCTGGATTTTTACAGCTCAAATTTGGTAGCTCTGACCCCTAGAGCCGGAAACGACTACTAGCACATATGTGTGAGGGAAACCTTTACCTTTTAGCCTGACCATGCTCACTGAGGTTGATGGAAGTTGGAGAATGCTAGATTGTCTATTCTAGCATAGGCACTGGCCTCTTTGTACACCATGCTTGACTGGCTTTTGAATCAATCCTGTTGTGTATATAGTTTAAATCTGTTGCAAGCCTATGCAGAATGGTGCACCAGTTATTCTGGCGGGAAATAAAGGCGGGAATACTAAGGCGGGAAGCAGAGGAAGCTGAGCCGCTACATTGCTGCATGTGATAATTAATGGGTTCCGTTTGGCGCGAACTGTCTGTATAAATAGAGCGGCTCTGTTAAAGCCGCAGTTCATTGCTGGTCTTTGCGTCTGTTACAATTTAGCTATAATAAACCTGTTTGTGAGAAATACCTAGAGTGGCTTCTTTTCCCAATCTAACAAATCCAACCAATTAATCCAAACACTTTACATTTAGCCTCAGAAAGTGTCTTGCTTTGGTGTAAAGAAACCCCTCCTCAGCACAGTGTTATGCTTATTGTTTAACATTTTTAGCTGATTTAGGATAATTTTGATGTGCTAAATCCAAAAATAACATTGGTTTTGCTCAATCAGGTCAACCAAAAATTTCTGAACAATAGTTACGTCTGACGTACAAAAAACTAACGTATGACGTAAATAACCTATTCTTCACTGCGTCATACATTAGCATTTTGTATGTCAAA
>JANHFP010003675.1:13693-23859 GCA_032468135.1 Calamaria suluensis
ACCCCCCCTCAAAAAAAAAACAAAAAAAAACAAAACAACAACACCCAGCTACAGTCCCCAAGAATCAGGCGCGTAACAGAGACAACCCCGGCAAGACTCCCACGGCCTGCGCGCCGCATCCCGCCCGGAATAGTCTCGGATAGGCTGCAAGCTCTCTCTTCTTTCTTTCTTTCTTTCTTTCGGCCTTAAGGCTGAGTCGTTCTGATTGGGTGGAACCTGCCGTCGATCGGGTCGCCGGAGAAAGGAGTCTCCTGGCCGCGCGGGTGCGCGCAACCGAGAGAGCGAGCGAGCGAGCGAGAGAGAGAGAGATTGGCGCTGGTTAAGCGCTGCTTGGAGAGCTTCGCCTCCTTTTCCCGAGATCGGCGCCGGCGGTGGAGGTAGGAACGGAGCGTGGAGGAGGAGCCAGAGCCCCAGCCCACGCCACTCCATCTGCGGCGCTGGGAAGAGCTACTCGGCGTCAGTCTCCTACGGTACTGCCCTCCTCGCTCTGGAGCACGATGCCTGGGATCGTGCAGTGAAACCCGGAGCTTTGCGCTCCTCCTGCCCGGCGCAGGGTAAGTTCGGAGACTACCGATCCGACCTCCCGAGTTTTGTTTTGTTTCCTCCCCCCCCCCCTTTCCCGGTTCCTTCCCGCGATTGTTTTCGCCTAGCATCGACGTTTGCAAGCCAGTTTCGGAACGGATCCCTTCTGGGATCCCTAGCGCTCTGCGTTTTCCAGAGCCGGTTTTCATCTGGCAGTCCCTTTGCCTTCTGCAGTGGGTACTGCCTGTACCCGCTGCCCAAGAAGCCTCTGGGTTTCCAGAGCCTTTTCCACGGTCGGATTTGCCTTTGCCAACCCCGGTCACAGTTTTGGCTTGCCTGGGGCTTGGGCGACCTCTCTTACCTGTGCTTTCTCCCAGGCATTTGGCCTCCCGCTTGGGTTTGTTATTTAACCAAATGTGTTAAAAGCAGTTGGAAGCCTCCTAGTCCTCATTTCCCCAGGTCAACCAAGAAGAAGGTTGGCAATAACTGCCTACATGCAAGGGTGGTGGAGGATGGAGAGGAGAGGCCCACCTTTTCCAACGTACTTAAGGATGGATGGATGAATAGGAAATCAATTTTTCTGGTTGCCAAAAAATGGGTTATGGGTTGCAGGGTTTGTTCCTTCCTCCCCCCCCCCCCCAAGTTCTATTTTCAGATGATTTAGAAGTAAGCAATTGATAAACATTTTTTTTCATAATGAAAGCATTTTGCAGGATATACATCATATGCTTTGCCTCCTACCCCTTTCATTGTAGGTTTCCAAACTGCTGTTATTTCAAACCATCACCCTCATGGGACAAGCTCATCTACCTCACACACTTGAAGTAGGGGCTCTCCAAAGTTTGTTAGATGGGTTCTCCAAGGAACTGCCAGAATTGCTAGCTCTTCTTCCTTTCTCTGGTGAGCTCTAATGCATCTATTGATTGATAGAAGCTGCTATGGATCCTTCTGCTTATAATATTGGCCTTCTAAGTTACAAGGGATAGCTTCTCGTAATCCAATTAATCCACTGTCTCTTTGCTTTTAGAAGAAGTCAAAATGAATCTTGTTACTTGGCTGGGGCTTGTACAGTTGTGGTCTCACCTTTAGATGTGAATTAGAAGTGAGAGCCTCTTGTTGAATTGCCTCCCTTGGTTTTGTCTCAGTTAATTGAGTGTTTGTAAATGCTCTCTCTTGACCTAAAGAGAACAAAACTGGAGGAACTGTGAATCTACAGATTCATGAAACAATTGGCATCCCATCCCATTGACAGAATATGGACGGGCTGTATGTGCAAGTGAGACCCAAACACACAAAACTTTCTTGCTGGGCCTTCCTCCCCACTTTTTTGCAGGAAAATGTTAAGTAATTGTTTATAATCTGAAGATAGTTACTTAAAAGATTTAATCAAGAAACATATTGATGTGCATACCAAAGGTTAATTTTTAAGTGATAGATTAAAACTAATAAGCGATTCCAAGGATAGGCTGGCCCATGGAGGCCTACAGCACAGAGCTGGTGAGAAGAATGTGACTGGCAAAAATGTCCAAAATTAACTGTTACAGGGATAGCATAGTAGGTCATAGAATCTCCAACTTAGAAGACTTGGACCTAAAGGCTTTAAGGCAAGTCCTTCACTTAGAAATAACTGGCAGTGAACATGAACCTCAACAAACGTATCTGAAATCAAATTTATTTTTCTATGAATTAATGCTCACTTCTCAAGAGTGATTTGAAGATAACCTAGAAACTTTGCTGAAACTATGGGTCTTCTTGATCTAATAAGGACTGGCTGGGTGGCTTGTAGCTTAGAACACTGCATGAAATAACCATTGGGATTTATTCAGTAAACCATAGCTAAACAAACCAAACTAATATTTGTGAATCTAATAATTGTAAGGACAGCATATTTTACTTTCAATGTTTAATGTCCTTATTTTATTAAGACATGGATCTAATAGCTGACAGTATATTACAGTTACCAGTATTGCCTAAAATACTTGAAGATCCATAGTTAAGGAACCACTTTAATAATATAATGGATTTTTGAGTATCTAAAAGTACTTCCATATTTGTCCTAAGAGATCAAATTGCCCAATACAGATCAGTATGCATTCTCCAACTTGCCCTCCAGACGTTTTGGGTTATAATTAAAAAATATATATAGCTAACATAGCCAAAGGGAATTATTGAAATTGTAGTGTATATCTGAAGATGCTACATTGAAGAATGTTTATGTATCTATGCAGAAACGTAATAATATGTAGATGGCTTTCTCTTTCTTACTTCTATGAGTCAGAAAATGTCCATCATTGAATAGTGACTCCTTTCATGAAGTCATCATTCTGCATTTGCATTCTTAATTTTGCTTGGGATAAATAATTGTAGAATTTAGATGATCAGAATTGGCCACCAGAGCCCAGATGAATATATCTGTTTTTATTGAAGAATGTATCATCATTTCCAGGTACAACTGGATAATCCTTTGTGGACAGAGGTCAGCAAAGTTTGGGCCTTTTTACAAGATGACCTGGATGTCTCAAATTATTCAGATTGTGGGCAAAGAACCTCACATTTCACATGGTTTTATCAATTTTACAATGCTCAAGGATTTTTTGGCTATTATAATTTTTAGTCTCCTGATCTGGAATGATTAGTGGGGTAGGTAGGACTGATATTCCTGAATTAGACTTTTATAGTAATACTACTTTCCTAGTTTATCCTAGAGATATGATGTCTGATATATTCTGACATTTTAGTTTGCCTGTTTTGTACTTCATGGTTTTTGTGGTTCCCACTTTCCACCTCCTTTCTACAGAGATAAATATAATTAATAAAGTACTGTTTGATTTTCCATCTTTACACATGGCTTTTTGGATTTTTACTGTATAGGATATAAAGTATTTTATTTTCTTCTGCATAATTGCACCCTTTACCTTTCGCCTGTACTTTTCTGCATAGTATCATCCAAGTTTTTTTTCAATAGCATTTTATTCTTTATTCTTTTATTCTTTAGTTCATGCAAGGTACTCAGATAAAACAGGATCCATGTCAAACTCTACTAGATAGTTTTCTCTCTCTACTTATCCACTAGCTTTAAAGTTTATTTTTTGATAAGGATTAGCATACCTATCAAACAAATGATTCATTTACAGAATTCATCTGCAATCTGTCTATCAATACTAGACCTTGTAAAACCTTGGGAAAGGCACAACTGGGAGATATAATAACATCTCAATTTTAGTATTCCCTGCCATTTACTGCTGCATGAATATGCTACAGTTCTTTTCAAGTAATTCATTGACAAGTTATGAGTAATGAATTCCATAGACACCGTTCGTGAACATTGGCAACATAATATTCTACCATTATATGATGGAGAAACACCAAGATTCCGTGATACAATTTCTATAAACTAAATATCATACACAAATATATGCCAAATCAAATTGTTCCTCAAAACTCTAAGACGGGAGACTCTAACCTTGGTCACTTTAAGACTTGTGGACTTCAACTCCCAGCAAAGCTGGCGGAGGAATTCTGGGTATTGAAGTCCACAAGTCTTAAAGTGACCAAGGTTGAAGACCCCTTCTCTAAGACAATAGACAATTAAGTTATGGTTGTAGAGGCCTACATCACCCCCTCCAAGTTAACTGTGTCTCTTCAATTATCTGGCTGATTAAGAGAGGTCTTAATGATTTATCCTACTGTCTGAAGCAGGTAATGCTTCCTCAGTCATGTTTTCTTTTCTATCCTTTTAAGTTACCCATTTCCTAACCTGCTTGTTTTCTGATTACAGTATTTGAGAAGGCAGAGAAGAGGTTTATCTGCAGAGAAAGATGGGAGGAGCTGGAACTTTCCTCCCACACTCCTTTGCTTTTGTCTTCCTACTCAGAAGAGTTTGTTCCTGGTATTGCTATCTAGCTGAAGGTTCTCTTGGAGGGAGAGTCCATGGCTGGATGATGGTTACTCCACTCCTCCAGTTAGATCATTCTCCCTTTCTCATATCACTCACTTACCTCTTGTTTGGCATCAGTGTAGGTTTGATGTAATGCAGAGAAGTTTTACCTGAAGCCATAAGGTGTTCGGTTTAGGCTATTCAGTTTGCTTGTGGTTCGTAAGCCAGTTCTTACAGTTTTGTGAATTGTATGAGCTCAGCCAGGTGTGTTTTCTCCAGTAAATCATGTTTTAAAAAATTATCAGTAAGACACAGGAACTCATGTTATGAGAGTGATTGCCCCATTGACTTTAATAAAGGAGAACTTGACTTAGAAAGAGGATATTGTTCCTTGTTTAAATGCACCTGTTGTCTTAGATTCTAGAGAGAGTTATTAAGGTTTAAATTGTCTGTTGTCAATCAGCAGTGTGTTTGTGAGCGTCAGTTGTTTGTGCACAGACAGTTACAGATGTGCTTTCCTTTTTGGGAGAGTAATACATCACCTTATGACGTTGGGGAAAACAGCTTTAGATGTAAAAAAAATGGAATTACTCTGTGTGTGGGTGGATGAGAGAACAGCTGCAAACCAGCCACTGTTACAAGAAGAAAATTGAGGTTATGATTTTGCAGTCTTGGCCAAAAAGAACCAACCTTTAGCACCGGCTAACTTTCTCTCGAACATATTGAACTCATAGTTCTTCTCATAGAATTTTAGTTTGAATGCATCTATCTCATGATTCTACAAACTCTTTTTTCTCTGGCACTTTTTTTCCTTTAAAATTATAGTCTTGCAGTGTTCTGGTTTTTTTTTCTTTTTAAATGCATTTTTCTATGTTGTTAGATGAATGCTGTTTGTATTTAGTTAGTTGACTGATCATTAGTTATATAAAGTTGAGATAATTGAGAGCCATTTGAATTATTTAATATTATAGCTGTGGCAATAGCACTTAAACTTATTTTACAACCTTTCTTGCCATGGTTGTTAAGTGAATCTGCCTTCCACCACTGGCTGTGCTTGTCAGAAGGCCGCAAAAGGTGATTACATGACCCCGGGAAACTGCAACTGAGTCAGTTTGCCAAGTGCCTGAGTTTTGGTTATGTGACGTGATGCAACAACCACAAGTGTGAAAAATGATCATTAAAAACTCACTTCTTTTCGGGGCTGTTGCAACTTGAAACGGCCACTAAGTGAACTGTTGTAAGTCGAGGATTACCTGTGTAGTAATACCATCAGATCCAAAGTAGCTGGGAAATATATTTAGTTTTTTTAAAGAAACAATTTCTAATTTATAAACGCGATTGGTTTTTTTATTAAGCTAGATTTATTAATCTTGCGCTGTTATTTTGTTACCTATTTAGCCATTGTGAATTCTTCTGTCCAATTCTTTTTGACTTGCCAATATTTGATATTTCGTAAGTATATAATAATCAGGCAGAAGGGTCAACAAGTTTAAAGAATCATTTGCATAGATTTACTATTCCAGTAAAAAGAAGATTGCATCATATATGGTTCTTTGGAAATAAATTTCTTTGTGTTGAAATAAACCCATTCAATATTAGTAAAATGGAAAATTGTTGTAAAACATCTGCAGGATGAAGAGTGATACTGAAGGCAGGTCTAAAGACCCATTGCTGAGTGAAAACCAGCTACTTTGGCTAACAGAGAGATGTGGGGAGTTGCACTTTAGAACATCTGGATGGAAATTTCCTTACACCTGCTTTAATATCCCTTATATCTTCAGGAATTATTCAGTTATATAGGCATTCTGGTTACAAATAATGACCATGTGTGTCATTGCATTTCATGACAGTATGGAAATTCTTCTGTAAGGCCAGTTTAACAATTTCTTTGTCTGGGGAAAGTACTTCATCTTTAAGAAACATGCTAATTTCAAGCTCCAAAAATGGACCAGGCCAGGACAAAATTCATGTTCATTTACACTCAAATTAAAAATTAATTAAACTATGATGACCTGATTGGTTCTTATATAACCCTTCTACCATACCTCAAATTACAGTTTGACCAGGGCTTTCTATGGTGAACCAGACCTTCTTTCCAGAGACCTTGAAGGATATCTCTTCTGTTGATAGAACTGAGTTCAGAGGGCAGAAAGGAAATGACTCAGGTCATAATGTAGAACAGGGGTCTCCAACTTTGGCAACTTTAAGACTTGTGAACCTCAACTCCCGGAGTTCTGGAACTTGAACTTCAACTCTGGAAGTTGAAGTCCACAAGTCTTAAAATTGCCAAGGTTGGAGACCCCTGATGTAGAATATGACAACACAACCTTGGGGAGTGAAAGAAAAAGAAAATATGAGTGCCAAATAGAAAATCGAGTGAATCCTTGTTAGCGAAGCTGTAGGTATGACTTGGCTGATCCTGGAAAATTAAGCTGCCTTGAACCTACCGGTATTTCTGTAATAATTGGATGGGTACCATCATCAGTACTAGAACTTGAGTACTAAAGCTATTGGATGGGTACATCATCAGTACTAGAGCTTGAGTTTAGCCTAGGTAAATTAGGGAAAGAAAACATGGTAGGAGGCAGTAGCAAAACCCATATTATTGCCTAAAAATGAAACTGATAAGCCTATAAATTTATCAGATGTCAGATTTGATTCAGAAGAAATGATATCTTTTGTATATTTTTTGTATAGTAATCATTTATTAATTCAGTAATGTAGATTTGCCTACCTAGAGTAAATTCCACTAACCATGGTACTTGTTCTGAAGAAAGTATAAGATTGGGTATAAAAATGTGAACACGGAAAACAGAAATGAAAACCTCTGAAATTTAGTCAGCAGGACTGAAAAAAGAATCTGGAATTAATCAAGTTCATGACATTTTGTGTAGGAGGGTTTTTTGTCAAATTGACATGAATAAAATACAATATATTGTCTAATTTTAATTGGGAGTATTTGAGAGTAGGAATCTTTGAAGTTCTGAATAATCTTTAAGGCAGTAAGATTGTGTAATTATTGATGTTAGTAAAATCTATTCATAGGTCTTACAATTAGGGTGTTACATTTATAATGTTAGAAGTACTAATTTACATTATGGAACTAACTGAATTGGACGCTTTCTAATTCAGGATGGTTGCTTTAAAGCAGTGTTTTTCAAACTTGGCAACTTTATGGTGTGTGAACTTCAATTACCAGAATTCCCCAGCCAGCCTGGTAACTGAATAAATCTGAGAGTTGAAGTTCACACATCTTAAAGTTGCTGCTTTAAACTAAAGAGGATTGAGGATCTTTCTCCCAAAGACTTTGGCAATATGGTTCTTAGTCATTGTGCTCTTCCGGGTTAAGAAACTAGAACTAGAACTGGTAGTGAAGATTCATGACTTTAACAGAATAATGGAAAGGAACAATGGAGATCTTCTAGTCTAACCCCCTGCTCAAGAAGGAGACCCTATGTCATTGCATCTTTATCTTTAAGAAGAGAGTGTCCAATCTCTTAATATCTATGGAAGTTCTCAGTCATCCATGTCATGGTTGTCCCAAAGGTGCTTTTTTCAAGAGGCAACTGGACTTTATGGTTGCAGTGTTGTAGGCAACAGAATTAATGCTGCTGCTGATTGGTCTTTATAGTTCCCTCTTTGTGGTTTTTAGGGATTCCTTATCTGCATGGGATGTCTTTCCCAGGATAAAAACAGTAATATTGTGAAATGGTAATTTTGAGATGGTAATATTTTGAAAAAAGCACCTTTGGATGTCCAATTTCTTCTTTAAAAAATCCAGTGTTGGAACACCCACAACTTCTGGAGGCAAGTTGTTCCACTGATTAACTGTTCTAACAATCAGGAAATTTCTCCTTCGTTCTAGGTTAAGTCTCTCCTTGATTAGTTTCCACCCATTGCTTCTTGTTCTGCCCTCAGCTGTGTCTATCATGCCACCCCTGGTCCTTCTTTTCACTAAAACATACCCAATTCCTGTAACCGTTCTTCATATGTGTTAGCCTCCAGTCCCCTAATCATCTTTGTTGTTCTTTTCTGTACCCTTTCTAGAGTCTCAACATCTTTTTTATATTGTGGCAACCAAAACTGGATGTAATATTCCAAGAGTGGTCTCAACCAAGGCATTATAAAGTGATACAAATACTTCATCTGATCTTGATTCTATCCCTCTGTTAATGCAGACCAGGACTGCATTGGCATTTTTGGCAGCTGCTTCACACTCCTGGCTTATATTTAAGTGCTTGTCCACTAGGACTCCCAAGATCCCTCTCTCAGTTGCTGCTATTGGTCCAGATAGCACCTATCCTGTACCTGTTCATTTGGTTTTTCCATGCCTAAATGTAGAATCTTACTTTTCTCAACATCGAATTTCATTTTTACGGACTTTACAAATCAGCTTTTTTATTCAGTTTGGAATAGTAAATCTCACAGTTGTAGCTGAATTTGATACAATTACTTCTTGAGCTGATTTATATAAAACGGGGTTATTTGATTCTCTTAAGGTCTGCAACTCTCCATCAGAAACACATAAGTGTATTCATACTAAATACTTGATTGTATATAATGGGAATAAATTTCGTGCTTACCTGCTTCCTCCTTGCTTTTCTTTTCATTGTGAATTTGTTTGGTTTTTTACAATTTGTTCAGATCCTCTGAAACAGGAAATGCTTTCAAAACAAAGGTTTGGAAAGGATACAAGATTTAAAGCCCCCTCTTGTAGAACTGGTTTTAAGGACCTTTGAGTAATGGTTCTGCTGAAATCTGCCTGGCATTTTCTCAAAGAGATAAAAATAAAGACAGTTTCTTTTAAAACTTGATCCTGGTCACTTGACCAGCAGCCAAAACAGCTATGTGTTATAGAAACTATTGTCAAATACATCTTTATTCCACGTTGGAGAAAGCAACCTAATAAGAAATTGTTGAGTTGAATGTCAGTGAGGAAAAACCCAAAAACCTAAATTATCACCAGATAACAATTTTCAATGAAACTCAAATACTTTGGCCACCTAATGAGAAGGAAGGACTCACTGGAGAAGAATATTGTGGGGAAGATTGGGGGCCAAAGAAGAAGGGGACGACAGAGAACGAGGTGGCTGGATGGAGTCACTAAAACTGTAGGTGTGAGCTTGGGTGGACTCCAGAGGATGGTGGAGGACAGGAAGCCTTGGAGGAACATTGTCCATGGGGTCGCGATGGGTCGGACACGACTTCGCAACTAACAACAACAAACAATTTTCAAGGCAATTCAAAAAACTGTTCTAAATGGGCAAGTAGTTCTAATATTCCAGGCAACTTAGACTTCAAATATAATTGTTTTGATAAGAGGCAACATAATTCTATTTTAATATAACATTAAATTTGTATTCATAGATTAAATTCCTCTATGTGGTATAGGAACAATTATCAGCTGAAGGTAGCAAAATATTCGTGCCTGCTTCTATTGTGATCAATGCTGCTTGATTATTAACAAGATTGAATTATTAATGAAGCAGTGATTTTATACAGTGACTTAAAAAATCATTATTGATAAGTCATTCTCTGGAATTCAAATTCTTTTTGATCTTTTCTAATTTACTTGTGGCACAATTGTTCTTTAGGCCCAGTAACTCCAGAAATAACTTTGCCAGAGTTGTTTTTTTTAAAAAAACAATTTCGCTTGTTTTGAGTTCAGCAAAAGCAGACAGGCAGGACAGACTAATCAAGGAGAGAAGTAACTTAGAACTAAGGAGAAATTTCCTGACAGTTAGAACAATTAATCAGTGGAACAACT
>JANHFP010003676.1:0-12630 GCA_032468135.1 Calamaria suluensis
GCAGGTGGAAGTTCGTTCCAGAGAGACGGGCCCGCCACAGAGAAGGCTCTTTTACGAGGGGTCACCAGTCGACACATTGCGGTCGACGGGACCCTAATCAAGCCCTCTCTGTGGGAACGAACTGGGCGTGAGGAGGTATTTGGCAGCATGCGGTCTCGCAGATACTGAGTCATGAGTCCCAGATATTGGACCCATTGTATAAGTTAGCCCATTTGAGGTGTCGTGGTTCAAACGTTTTTACCCTGATTATGCCCAGTCAGAGGGTACAGACATAAAAGTTCTAGTAGTATGTAGATTTTTGGAAGAGAAATGATAAGTATTTTATATTAGGACTCAGTCACCTATACTGTACATTGAATTCTAACCTCTTTTGCTTTCGCTTCCCTTTACCTTGGGGAAAGAATTGCAGGTATTGACATCTTTGTGTGATTACAATCACTTTAAAGTGAATTTATAACTTTGTAAATGGCTATTTCAAAGTAATCAATGATATTCTGCTATTTAAAAAAAACAAAAACACAGAACTATTATCTTTCCATAATTTGTCATATTTATGGTTCTCATATACAACTAAGCCTGATACCTCCTTTGTAAAGCTCCTTTCTTAGCAACTTATAGCATTATATTACATCCTTTGTCATTTTTGTTAGCATTAGTAATGCCCTTTTTTTTTAGAAACAATGAGCCTGTTGTCTCAATTCTTAGTTTCTGGAAATAAAAATCCTTGCAAGTTATTTAATATTTTATTTCAAATGTTGACCATTTAATGCAGGGGTCCCCAAACTTGGCAGCTTTAAGACTTGTGGACTTCAACTCCCAGAATTCTCCAGCCAGCTATGCTGGAGTTGAAGTCCAGCAAGTCTTAAAGATGCCAAATTTGGGGACCTCTGATTTAATGGTTTCAAAATAATATGATTACAAGCATTTATTTAAAATCACATTTCTCTCTATCCTTTAAAATCCAGTCAATTGAATTTACCAATGCTTGTATTCTGAGTGAGACGGGGACTCTGGAATCAACCATGTTTATCTGCATTAGAAGATTATATTTCTTTGACAATAATATTCTGTTTTGGCCAGGAGCGTACTATTGAGCGACTCAAGGAGCAGCGTGACAGAGATGAGCGAGAAAAACAAGAGGAGATTGACAACTATAAAAAAGATGTGAAAGACCTTAAAGAGAAAGTCAGCGTCTTGCAAGCAGATCTTACAGAAAAGGAGGTTAATCTCAGAGATGCATATATATATTTTGGAATTGCCACATTAAAATGGGCTTAGAATAGTTTCTTACCTACTGATACTGGTTAACAATAATGGTTCAACTCTGAATTTAGATATTTCAAATGTAGTCTAAGGTCTATTGAGAAAATGGACAAGAGGGAGAATAAAAATATATGACTCTGAAAACGAATAAAGACAGCACAACATATACTGTGCTGAGAGTCCTTAGAATACCTGAATTGCTGAATGGGAAGGTACCCAAACTAGGCTCTCCAAAGGCTAGTTTATTACTCTCTTATGGGGGGGAGGGGTTTGGAATCAATGGGAAGAGGCTATGCTGGCTGGAGAATTCTGGGAATTGGAGTCCACAAGTCTTAAAGCTGCCAAGCTTGAAGACCTCTGCTTCAATCTATGGAGTTTGAAAACTAATTAAGCTTCCTTCTGAAAGAAACATTAGAATCCACTTGTCTGACTGTAAGCTTCCAACTAAGTTAAATTAGTAATTGCATCATTTGCATAAGCTTGTGTCAAAAGTATGGGTGAATATTTCAAACTCCAATGTTTGAGTTGTTCAATGCTCAGAATGAAATGTGCGTATTTTAAAAGTTGTTTTGAGTTCCAAACAACTTACGCTGTTTTCTTTGGTACTTGGACCAAAACTTCAGGTGGTACAGTATTTTCAGAATTTCAGTATATGTTGCCTACGCCTTGCGATCTGGTTTTTTTTTTTAAAAAAAAAAAGACAATCCATCTAAACTAACGTAGTAGCTGGGACCATCCATAAGCTATAACAAAACAACAGTTGCTTAAATCTATGCCTTAATCCTGAAGAGCCGTTATGTATTTTGCACTATTGTTAAGAGCAAAATCAGGACTCCCCAGCTGAATTATTATAAAACCTCAGTTGCAAGTTGTAAATGCAAGGACCACTATTATTACAGTACTAAGTTAGTATAGTTTTTAAGTTGCTCTGTTGGATTTTGGCCTATGTGTGCCCTTGGCTAATGAGTTGCAAATGGCTGGCTGTAAATGAATGTAAAAGCTTGAGGCATTGGTTTGTTTTGTCTTTTCCTTATTTAACATTAATGATATGCATGAAAGAGTGCAGCAGCCCACAGAAACACAAAGCAGAACACAAATGTGCAAAGACCAGCAGACCAATTGTCTTTTTGCTGGGCTTTAGCTTATGAGGCTGAAAGATCTCCCACAGTTTGCTGTTGGTTCTTATTGGAATTTTTAGAATAAAAATTATTACTTGGTGATTTTTTTTCTGCGGAATGGGCAACAGACACTGGTATCTGTGAAGCTTGGCTGAAAAACTAGGAAAGGAAAGACTTATTCCAAAATCCCATGGTTTTCTATAGCCAGAATACATGAAACCCTTTTTTAAACTCTGTTCAAATGGTTGAACTGCTTCTATATATAATTTCACTGGAAAATAATCTGATTAGAACATTTTGGGAGAAGGCTTATTGTTCCAAAATGAAAACTAATTATATTTCCCATTTTATATACCTTTACACGTTCCATTAGATGAAACAAACCTTTATGTTGTAAAAAGGAACCATTTCTTGAACTATTTTTGGGATTTACAGCATATTAAAACTTAAATGCATTTAATATTTTTATTCATCTTGAAAGTTCTTTCCAAACTCATTGCTTATTTAAACAAATAGCTAGCTCTCACACTGACAATAGTATGATACCTATTTTTAAACCATATAACCTTTCAATGAGTTTTAAACATTAGTAACTAAACTGTTATTAAAAACACTTCAATTTTGACTCTAAAAATATGACAGTATATATGGAACGGAATGTAGAGTAGAGTTGAGTTGAATTGAATTGTATAATCCATTATTGCAGTATGGTATTCAAACCTATGAAAGACACAATAAATATTTGAGAATGAGTGCAATATCTGTTGATGCATTTATTGTCTTGTAGACTACACTCCTGGATTTGAAGGAACATGCCTCTTCATTAGCATCAGCAGCATTGAAAAAAGACTCTAGATTGAAAACATTAGACATTGCTTTGGAGCAAAAGAAGGAAGAATGCCTGAAATTTGAATCTCAGCTGAAAAAGGTAAACATTATATACCTATCTCCTGTCTCCTCATCAATGAAATTTTAATTATGACTTTAACCTTATTTTATTGTATCATTGAGTTCATTGCTATGCACAATTAGGTGTAAAATTATTAGTGCACTTCTGTTTGGGAAGAAGTTCCTGCCCATTTTCATAAGATATTTAAAATCAGATAACCTTCTTTATAGCAGACATAAGTATTCAAAAGGTTATCAACTAGGTACTAATAAAGTAGAAATAAATCATGTATGTTGAATGGGTATTGAAAGAGGTGTTGATAATTGAAAGTCTGCAAATCAGAGTTAAGAAAACACATATTATGAACTAGGGAAGCTACTGAAAATATTTATGGCAACACTTCCAGTCTGGGATTGGGGGGGGGGGGGGCTTTCTGAAATCCCTGTATTTAAAAAAAAGATGGGAAATAGTCCATTTTTGTCCACAACCACATATTTCTATAATTAGAAATTAGCCAAAAAATGTATTTTACCGGGCAGGGGAGATGGATACCTGTCTTATTCTAACTAATTTGTCAATAGTATTTCAACTCTATCCAGCCAGTAAAATTTCAAATCAGTTTTAAAGATGGTAACCTCTTGGAGAATGCTTGTGGTCAGATGTGTTTCATCCGTTTGTTGTGGTTGTCACGTGTCCATGTAGATTTTATTGGGATTCCCAGGAAACCCATAAGGTATTAGGCTGAAGTTGTCTGGACTAAAATCTAAGTCTCTTAAGATACTCAAACAAAAGCAAAAAGTGGCAACAACTGGAAAGAAACCAAAATGAAAAAGATGCTCCAGTAGAAAATTAAGAAATATTGTAGTATAATTTATACCAATTTATATATTTATCTTTTAAAAAAGACTTATTCTGTTGTTTCTAGGATAGGTGAAAATTTTCAGCATAAAAAATATGGCTAGTATTGGACACTCATGCATTAACAAATTAAAGAATACTTTATTATGCTGCAGGGTGGATTCGATTTGATTTAAATCATGATTTAAATCACTAGTGAAAGGCTTGATTTAAATCAACTCGATTGTTAAATCATAATCTCTGTCCCGCAGCAGCTCCTCCTCTGACCCACTGTTGACTCACCAACAGTCCCAATATTGCAGAATGCACAGCCTCCTGCCATATAACCTGAGTTCCATTTCATGCTAAATAAACTAAATTATCAATGTATCTTAAGTAGAAAACCATCTTTAGATAGATTTTTACTCCAAAAGCATTTTATAAAAATAAATTTGATGATTTTTTAAAAAAAATCGATTTAAATAAAAAAATATTTAAAATTTTAAATATTTTTTTTATTTAAATCAGATTTTTATTTTTTTAAAAAACTGATTTGTAACCACCCTGTTATGCCGGTCTATGACTATAATAAAGATCTGATTTTATGTGAATATTACATGAGATTAGAGTACAGTTTTTGTTGTTCAAGAATTAATGTATCTTCATACTGTAAGAAGAACCGGGCTCTCCTTACATTCTTCTTTTGTTTTCTTTCAGAATAGAATATTTTGTAGCATGAATGGGCAAAATAACTCTTGGAATGTTTTTTCTCCAAAGGCTTACGAAGCAACCATTGAGGCCAGGGCCAATCCAGAGATGAATGATCGATTTCAGCAGTTCGAAAAAGAGGTGGCCCAGTATCGAGAAGAGTCTACCAAGGCTCAAGCTGAAGTTGATCGCCTGCTGGAAATCCTTAAAGAGATGGAAAATGAGAAGAATGATAAAGATAAGAAGATTGCTGAACTGGAAAGGTGAGAAGGGTAGAAGAGAGTGGGGAAGGGAAGGCAAATTTCATATTTATTGAGCTTCTTTTATAAAGCTTGGCATGGGGTACGCACTTAAAAAAATGTTTTCTTAATATTTGAGAAGTCTGCCCCTTTTTGACTATTCTGAAAGATAAATTGAAATTTGGGGATACTGTCTAGTGAAGTATTTATTTTATGAATTAAAATACATCCTTTTTTAAAAAAATAACTAGATACTTCCTTAATTTACTTAATATGGATTTGGTGATATATTTTACTTGTGGATACAGTTTGAGATTTGGTTGTTTTTATAACTTGACTACCATTTAAGGCAGGAATCTCCAACCTGTGGACTTCAACTCCCAGAGTTCCTCAGCCAGCTGGAAGGAACCAGTAACTCTGGGAGTTGAAGTCGACAAGTCTTAAAGTTGCCATGGTTGGAGACCCCTGATCTAAGGAACCACCTATCTCCGTATGAATCTTTCTGGACATTCTGATTAGCGGCAGAGGTGTTTTAAATACTTTGTTTGCCAGATACAAAGGGCCTTTCCCTATTGTATCCAAACTGCAAAATGCACAAAGAGCTCCACTCAATCTCCAGCCTCTTTAGCCAAGACTTTAATGTTTGAGCCAGTTTAGCAGTGATTTGATCGCCTTTATAAGAGTTAAATGGATTGTTTTATATTTTAACTATTGATACTTTCAGTGCCATATGGGCAGAAAAGCAGGCTATAAATCCTATAAATTCTGGCCACAAGTCAGTAAAATTATGTAGATCAAAGTCAATTCTTAAGGAAATTTCCACTTAATCCTTGAAATGAAATAGCTCCATGCAATGGCTATTTCTTATCTTCTGTATTATTCTTTCATTTGATATAATATTTCAGTGTGTCAACAGATTGATCCAGAAATCTAAACCTAACCCTAGACAACAGAAGGCAAGTATGTCATAGGGCAGTGATGGCGAACCTATCGCACGGGTGCCACAGGTGGCACGTGGAGCCATATCAGTGGGCATGCGAGCGTTGCCCTAGTTCAGCTCTGATGCACATGTGGGCACTGGCCAGCTGATTTTTGGGCCTTCCAAGACCATCAGAAGTTGGGAAAGATGCTGTTTCCAGCCTCTGGAGGGCTGGGGGTGTTGAGAAGGCCTGTTTTTCACTCTCCCCAGGACTCCAAAGCCTTTCTAGGCAGGGTGGAACAAATTGAATTATGGGTGTAGGCACGCGGGCACACAACACCCCCTGGGCACCCCCCACTTTTGGCACACAATGGCAAAAAGATTAGCCATCACTATCATAGGGAAAGCTGTACATTTAGCATTATCAGTTCTCTCAAGTTGAATTTGATAGGGAAGTGCAAAGTAAGCATTACGAACGCACTAATAGCTGAGCACAGCAAATTCTCAGGATTGGATCACCAGCTCAGCTTTGTCTTTGGATGGTACTTATCCTACTTAAAGTCAAAGATGGCTTTAATATTCAGGGGCCTTTTTTCACCTGTTACCTTGGAAGGGGGGGAGTTTTCTTGTAGCTGTTTCCCATAAACAATAGAAAATCAATGCAGTTATCTCTGATATATCTGTTAGTCAGCTTTAAAAATATTAATTTATTATCATTTATTTCTTTTTTTGCCTAACAAAACAGAAAAATAAAATAAAACCTCCTTGCTCTCAACTTGCTTTTCCATAATCATTTTTCATTGATGTTTATGTTGCATTTTTCTTTCTGTCTTTCTCCGCCTCTGGGGTTGATTTATTGTATGGTTCCTTTGGCAATGCCTTTTCTGAATAAGCATATTCCATGCAGTCTATCTTCCTGCCCAGTGCCTGCCCTTACATCGCAACCTGAAAGGAAAGGTCTTAAGGAAGTTTGTAGGATACTGAATTTTGTTCAAGGCTAATTGTTTCCTTTCTGTGAGGTGCTTGTTTTATACTCATCGGCTATAGTTTTTCTTGGGTTTGTTGAGTAATTTGTTTGTGTATATTTATTGCATCTTAACAATGCAATTTTTATAATAGTCTAGTGGCATGAAATTACAAGGTCCTCAGAGTGATTTATGTGTTTAACCTCACCCTTTGTTCATTTGTAATATTGCTGTAGATTTATAATGCTACTGTGAATAAAATTCCCAATAGTGTTTCCCCATTAATTTTGAGTCCATGTGCAAATAAGTACAAACAATTGAGGAAGCTATTGTAAGGGCATAGTGAGGCATAGAGCATTTGCAGTATCCTATTTGTATGACTCAATGGAGAGGGTTTTTTACTATAAAAAACAAATATATAAATAAATAAGGCATTGTAAATGAAAAATGGATGTCTTGAAAATAAAACACGGTTTTCAGGAAATATGAAAAAGTTAGCAAGCTTTCCATTAAATGATATAGCTTTTAATAAAGGGAATATTATGAAGTAAAGAGTTTTGCTTTATTAAAATCACTAGTTTCTATTATTTTTTCAGTTGATATATCAATTAAAATGTCATTATCAAAATGATGCATTTGTTATCTAGCTCTTAAATTCATTTATCATTTAAGGGGTTGTGATAACACAGAATTGGAAAACTCCCTTGTACATTATGAAAAGTTCGGAGTTATATATAATATATACTGCGTTTAATGCAGTACTTTGGAATATGTATGCACACACAAACATAAAATTCCTGATTGTTGCAGCCTTTTTGTCATCAGGAACGAATGATTTATCAAACAGATTGTAAGCTGTTTTGCTATATAATCTAATGCCATTTCTTGGCAAAGAATAAATTTAACTTTTCAGAGTTTTAAAGGAGTGGTCTTAGAAAGTAGATGTATACATTTTTTATTATAATCTCTTTTATTATAAGCAAGTAAGTGATACATAAAAAGGAAACATTGACTGCTATCTCTGTTTTTATATTCTTCTTGCTTAGATCATTGGTGGTGGGGAGATTAAAACCTAAGTATCCCAAATAAACTGATTTCCCATGCTGATTACAACAATATTCAGGGAAGAATTGGTGATATGAGAGCAGCTTTCCCAGCATAGAGGCCAAAAGATTGTCAGTTCAGTAATAATCTTAAGTAAAAGAACCTTGACCCATGCAGGTCAACTTGAGTCAAAGCTGGAATAACATGGTCTTTTTCTGTTCAACTAGACTTAAAGTGATACTAATATACAGCTTGCCTAAATCCACAAAAAATATGAAGCATATCATTGTACATAACTGTGATAGTTCAGCCAAAAGAAATGAAAAAGAGTATATCATTTATTAAGAATAAATTTTGTGGCGTCTTATCGGAATCAGTTGACAGATGAAAACCAACCAGTCATTGCTTTTTTCATGTTTTCAGGAAGTTGTGCTTTATTCTTAAATCCATGGATTAATACCAAATGAGCAAAACAAACATTCAAAATTACCGCTTTGAAAATAAATGAACTGAGATATGTACATTATAAATTATTTATTGAAATGATGAAATATTCTAATTTAAATGAAAATAATTTTCATTTTAGCTATGTGTAAATTTAATAGTCCCCACCTTTCATCATTATTTACAGTAATAAAAAGCTGGGTACAAGTCATATGTTTTTGAAGCTTGGAAGAGGTATAACATCTAGACACTATAAAGAATGCAGAAAGAATAGATGCTTGAAGAAAAAAAAACTTGAGAATAACATGAAATACTGTATTTCTTATGAAGTCTAATATTCATATATTACTTAAGACTCTTCCCTCATTAAATATTCTAGGTTCCCCTGAAGCTTCATGAACAACATATGAAACCTCAGTTTCACCTAATCTCTGTCCTCTTATTAAATTTGACTTCCTCTTTGAGATAATCTTTTCAAATAAATATTAGACTTGACTGAGGAACAGCCAAAAGAAACTTGGTATTGTTAGGATTTTAACTTTCCCACTAAGATGTCTAAGATAAGAACATTTCCTCAACAGTAAAATCTTAACTTTTCATTGTGATCCATTGTGAGTATTCTTTCAGTGTTACTTTTTCGTGGTGAGCCCTGAAATAGTTTTTATTTTATTTATTTTTATTTATTAAATTATATGCTGCCCCAAGGTTACTCTGGAATGACATGTTATGTATGAAAATAACTAGCAAGCTCTTTCTTTGATCAGGAAACTTTCTTAAATATTGAGATTTGACTGAAAATGTCTTACCTTGCTTTCTGGCTCTGCTTTCTGATGCTATGCTGCTTTTCCGTAACTCTTCTTGATGTTTCAAGTTTGGAGTGTGTTTCTCATTAAATCTTTCTCTGACTTTCTCTTTCTCATTCCCTACCCTGGACTTGCTGCTTGCTTCAGCCTCACTTCAAGGTCAGTATGTTAATTTATAGATTTTATTAGTACTGGTACCTCTGAAACTTGTGATGAAGCACTGCAGTTCTTTTTTCTTTTTTAAAAAAATCTTAAACCTATGATTTTCTGCACAACATAGAAAAATGTCCTTAATTCATATATTGGCAGTGTTCCTATTACTAAGTAGGAGAGGGTGGAACAGATAGTGCATTAAGAATTGAATTGAATTGAATTGGCCAAGTGTGATTGGACACACAAGGAATTTGTCTTGGTGCATATGCTCTCACAGTGTACATAAAATAAAAGATATGTTCATCAAGAATCATAAGGTACAACACTTAATGACAGTCATAGGGAACAAATAAGCAATCATGTTAGGAAACAGTCAATATAAATCATAAGGATACAAGCAGCAAAGTTAGTCATACAGTCCTGAGTGAGAGGAGATGGGTGATAGGAATTTAAGGAATAGCTTTTTCCCTTCTCATCTTTTTTTGAAAAAAATATTTTTTATTAAATTTATATAAAATAACAACACCTACAAGACAGACAAACATACACACCATAGACACTACAACAGCCTATACACACTAAACAAAAACAGTGATATACAATACATATTAAAATCTTTCTAAATACAATGTTAACATCAGTATCTTTTTCTTTACCTTTTTCTAAGTTTCATTAGTATCTAATAGTTTCTATCGATAAATATATATTCTATATATATTCCCTTCTCATCTTGTTGACATAGTTTTCATCTTACTCATATTCATTTTTCTTCCTTTCTGATCATGGAGAAGAGAGGCCAAATAACAAAACAATTTGCCAGTCACTGCTGCTTTATTATTTAGTTTGATTGCTTGTTATCAATTGTTCATTATTGGCTTTTGGTTTGGTGGCTGGTACAGTTTCATTTATCATTTGAAAAGCTGTCATGCTGCAAACATTGTAGCAAACCCGCCCTCATTCCCCCAACTGCTATCAATTATACGCATGGTATCAGGTCTTTGAAAACATTATGTGGTTTAGCTTTAAAAAGAGTTATCATTTTTATTTGCTAAAATATTTGGTGTGATCCTATATCTGAGAGGATTGTTACTTAATGGCTTTATAAGTGTAATGCCACAATGTAATAAATATTTTCTGAGTCTCAAATCTTTGAAACAGCCTGTGGGTACAAGAAGAGAAATGCATTTATGCGGTTAATCATAAAATCAGCTGAACATCCTTTTAAAAAGAAAGCACTTGGGTGTAATGATGGATGCTTGCAAAATGACCCTCAAGAACAGAGGTCTTCAAACTTGGCAGCTTTAAGATTTGTGGACTTCAACTCCCGGAATTCTCCAGCCTGCACAGCATAGCTGACTGGAGAATTCTGGGAATTGAAGTACACAAGACTTAAAGCTGCCAAGTTTGAAGACCTCTGCTCAAGAATATAGACTACTGAACTACTGCCACTCACATGTTTCCTCTTTGCAGGTTTCGAGAATGATTGAAAGGGTATTAATACAATTCTAAAAAATATTTCTATAAGCAGGCTTAGAATAAAAGTCTGTGTTATTGATCTGCCTCCCTCTTGGTATTAACTCCACTTACTCATATATATGAGAGGATAAAGTTGGGAAGGAACATGGTGGCTCAGCAGGTAAGACAGTTGAGCTTGTTGATCGGAAGGTCGGCACTTCAGCGGTTCGAATCCCTAGTGACGTGTAATGGGGTGAGTTCCTGTTACTTGTCCCAGCTTCTGCCAACCTAGCAGTTTCAAAAGCACTTAAAAATGCAAGTAGAAAAAATTGGGAAGTGGTGGGAAGGTAACAGCGTTCCATGCGCCTTTGACGTTTACTCATGCCGGCCACATGACCACGGAGACATCTTCGGACAGTGCTGGCTCTTCGGCTTGGAAACGGAGATGAGCACCGCCCCCTAGAGTCAGAAACAACTAGCACATATGTACGAGGGAAACCTTTACCTAAAGTCGGGAAGCAAAACTAACAGTAAAACTCCTTGTTTTCATCACAAGTAGTACGAGAAAAAATTGAAAAACACTGTAGTGGTAATTTCATAGCCTGTATGTGTCATAGGACTTCCAAACATTCAACATTTAGCTTTATTAATGCCATATGGAAGAGGCTGGTGAAATAGGGCTGGCAAACCCCAGTAGTTTTTTGCTAGGTAGATTTGTTTCAAATCAGATCTGAAATACTTTAAAGTAAAAGGCCGCAAAGGAGAATGTTCTAATCCAAACAAAACAGCACCTTAATTTTTTTAATTTCTAACTGGATAAGAAGCCAGCAGGAAAGAGACCTAATCACATTTCACTTGCTAAATGTGAACAATACTGAACATATATTTGTTTAAAGGCATGTGCCAGAAGTTTTCGCTGAAATATAGTTGCTAGGGAATTGTTTGGTATGTAGTGCATATTGGAAAGGCTCTGCATTTTTTTTAAAAAAAATAGTCTTATCTCTGGAAGGAAGAGTTTAGCTGATTATTTATATGTATTTATTTTGCAAACATAAAATAACTTTTAAAAGTAAATTACATTTAAAATAAAAGTCTTTTCACCTTCCTAGCTGGATAAATATGCTACTATAAAAATAAATGAATCATAGAATCAAGAATGGTCAGATATTCATACATTTATTTACCATACAGGTAATCCTCAACTTACAACTTATTTCTTGCTAAATGGTTCTACAGATGATTCTCTAATTATAAATAGGAGAATTGAGTGCCAAAGTATTGGGGCATGGGATATTTCTTTTTTCTATTAAATATACTATTTTTCCTGGTAATGAAAGAAATAGAATCTCATTGGAAAGAACTTCATTAGCTGTATTCTAGTATCTGTACTGCTTGATGCTTCTTACTAATACTTTTAATTTTATCATTAATCTGAAACAATTGATTACAATTATACTTTGCCTTTGGTAGCATTTTATTGAAACCATTATTATTTGGTGTTCAAAGTGGGTTTCATTCTTGGATTTCTAAAATCATAATTACAGTAGTTTCATAGCTTTGCTACTATATAAATCTTAATAAATAAATAAAATATTTATAATATTTTTAAAGTAACCATATTCTTAAAATAACAGTCCAAGGAAAAACCTCAGTGTAAGAAAAAAAAGTAAGTGTAAACAGTCATTCAATTTAGTTTGGTAAACAGTCAAAATTAAGAGTTTTATATCCCTAAGTATATATTTTAAACCTTGTAAATCAGGATCTCATTTATATGTCCCATCATGGAGAATTAT
>JANHFP010003676.1:20810-32389 GCA_032468135.1 Calamaria suluensis
TTGCATCTATCTTTCTCTCCCTCCCTCCCTCCCTCCCTCTCTCTGTCTCTCTCTCTCTCTCACACACACACACATACACACACATACGGATTATATTGTACAGTAGTCAGGTTTTAGTTCATTCAATAACCAGCATAAAGCAAAAGCTTTCAAACAAAAGAGTTAAAAATACAAATAATTTCAGGTTACTTCTTTGGTAAAAGAGTAAAATATTGTGACAAAAAGTAATTTAAGTAAAACTTTGAGTCTAAAATAATAGTAACACTAAAATACCAAATCTAAAACTACTGCTTCTGATCATCCTTGGCACAATGAGTATTTTTTATGTATATCTTCTGAAACAGCCAACAGTAAAACATCGAACTGAGCTAATATTAGAGCCCTTCTCAGTTTGGAAATGGAGATAAAATTTAAACATCTGGCAAACAGAAGAAATTGCCTGCTGAGATATTGAGAAATATACGAATATACAAGCTTCAGTAAATATTATCAAACTTGCAGAAGTATATTTCTAAGCATCCTGACACTCCTTCGTTTTACACTTACTTAGTGTATATTTCCTCCCATTCATCACAGAATATTTACAGGTGCTATATGGTAAGCATATACAAATATGAGTTTATGTATAATAGATGTTGTGTTCCTATGAAATCTAAGTGTGTATCTAATACTTCCATGGCAAAAATGCAGATCTGATTGCTACTCCAGCAACAATAGTTTAGAGTTGTTCAAAATAGGCTGTCCTATATCTAGGCTTACTTCCGACCGGCTCACACCAAATTCAGTCAGAATTTAGGTAAAAAATCTAAATCTTTCACCAGAAACCTAATTTAAGGGATTAATGTATAACCTAGACATGACTGATTCGTAAGTGATGATTTATTGGTAGCTAATTGTTTTCTGATAGCAACAGTTGTCACTTTCATTTCATTAATTTTTACAGAGGATTTGTTGAATAGTAGTGTAGGTATTTTTGTGTGTATATTCCTGAATGTGTAATATACAGAGCTTATTTAAACATCAAATTAAATATTCATCTGATTATAGTATAATATTAAGGGCCACCAATAAATACTTTTATATGAGACAAAATTATTAATGTTCTATATATTTCACATTTTTGAAAGTGGAAATTAACTGGATTAATTTTATTTACAAAAATAATTTCTCCTTTCCACCATGCAGAGTACATGGAAATCTGTTACATAGCTCTGCTTTTTTTATTCCTCATGTTTCTACATAATTATTCAGATGTATTATACTTGGACAAACAGCTCTTTGCACAACTGAAGATAACAACTAAAAATACTGTAATAGTCTGGATTCTGATATAAGGTAGACAACCTAATGAGTATTTTTCCTGTCTATGTAGTCAGAACAAACAGCATACTATAATTTTCTAGGACTGTCTTTTACAGACTGAGTATAATTCTAAGGCTTTTAGCAGCATTATAAGATTGCAGTCAACAAAGCTGCAGAAGGCATAAAAGAACTAGTACTCTTGACGCCTTACTAGTTGCTCCATGAAGGTCATTCAATTGATCATCTTTATTGATAAAGTATTCTGATACAAACACTTTTTATCTGTTAGATCCATGTTGCATTCTGTTCTTGCCTTTCCTAATACACATCCATTAGTAGTAACTAGGAAATGAACAAATCTTTCTACTTCGGTTTCACTTTTTTCATTGTATTCTACTTTCTTACATTTTTTTAAAAACTATATAATTATATATATGCATTTCTTCTAATGTTTGGATTTTTAAAATATTCAATTTTGTGTTAATATGTATATTTTTGCCAGCTAGTTTCTTAAAGGTTTTTATTATTTGCTGTTAATAGAATTTAGAAACTGGTACCAGGCTTTAGTTTGCAAAATGATCAGGAATTCAGATTTGACATCCCATCATTTTCCATTTCCTTTTCATTAAAATCAAGGCTTTATGCTCCACTCTTTTCCATGCGGTGTTTTCCTATCTTAATACTGTGCTTTGAACATGCATATTTCACACAACTAACAATATCACTCTTATGGACATATTGTAGGTGTCTTTCATTCAGAAAAGCCTAGCAGGCCCTGATATAAATACCATTTGTGGTAATTACAATGCTGTGTAGGATCTGCAGTTATGGAATTATCCTGTCATATAATTGGTGGAATCCAAAGCACTTGGTAAATGGTCATTTTATCATAACAGCAAATCAATCTTTGTTACAATCATAGACCAGCATAAGGAAGGTATAACAGCTAGGAAAGACAACTGTTTCTTGTTTACAAGTTCAGAAACAGAAAATGATCCAACGTTTCCTATAATGCATTCCTATAATTTTTCAGATTTGATTAATCATCTCTAGTTGGTTATACTTGCAGGCATTAAATGAATATTTAATGTGGCATATTGATCTGTAAACACATGTTTTATTCTGAGAAGATTATGTTTCTAGTCATATAGTACAGGATTTTTTCAAATACAACTTATCTTATTCCTTTGTCTTCAGCTTTTCACCTGATTTTTTCAACTAGATCAATTACCAGTGTCTTTATATGAAAGGTTGAGGGATCTTAGTATTGTTTTTAAGACAGTTTTTCTTAAGTCACTTACTTATTATTCTTCTGATTTCTTACTTTTGAAGTCAGGTTGAGGGTGCCTGTGAAGGAAGGCTAATGCTTGCTGTACATCTACATCTTCTTGCCTACTAACCTAAATTGCATGTGAAGATGTGCTTTTGCACAAAAAAACTACCCACCAATCTCTAGCTGTCGTAACACTAATTGCACTGCTATTACTCATCTCAGTTTGCTAACTTTTGTCTTGGCTATGGATTTACTCCAGTTCTTCCTTTACCTTACATCTGTGATTTTCTTCTGTATGAAAACTTAACTTTGTGGAATTCCATTGCTGGAAACTCCCTCATGGATGACCTGGCACTTGACGTATTTGCTCTAGAAGCTACTTCATCTGGTATCCTATCATTTTCCAGGATAGTTTGCTTAAGAAGGATGATCGAATTGAGGAGCTAGAAGAAGCACTGAGAGAGAGTGTACAAATAACTGCAGAACGGGAAATGGTATTAGCTCAAGAAGAATCAGCCAGGACACAAGCTGAAAAACAGGTTTGCATGCTTATGGTCACAGGTATTGATATTTCAGGTTAATATTGGTAATACAAGTAAAGGAAATATGTTAAACAATGTGATGTATAATTCATTTCTCCAAATACATAAATTTATAAAAATAAGCCTTCTCAGTAATGCCATCACATTTCACTACATAAGAAGCAGACAGAATCAACTTTGTTCTAAGAATGTGTTAATAGATTGTTCTTGAGCATTGTTAGACTGCAACTTTTATAAATGGCTAACAGCCATTTGTTTAGAGATGTTAAAAGCTGCCAGATTGACTACTCCTGAACTAAACCACATAAATAATATTTAAGACTCTAAGGTAGAGAGAATGAATCAAATAAATAAAGAAAAATATGACAGGTACAGCTCATATGACAAATGAAGCGGGGGAGAGGAAGAAAGGAACATACAGAGCATCAGGCAGTGGTTTCAAAAAGATACAATCCAAACTTTTTCTCTTTGCTGCGGTAAAGACTGAAACCACAGTAGACCCAAAAACACAGTAGATGTTAAGAATGGTTATGAGGTCAGATCCCTTTCATAAATACGTTGTTTGAAAATATTTCTTTCCAAAACTATAGCTATCAGCTATCAAAATAAATCTCACAAAGAGCATTTTTCCATATATAAATAGAATATTGTGTTCAAAGAAGAAATGAGGGTTTTTTGCTTTAATCTTGACCCCCACCTCCCCAAATGAAACTGTAATTCAAAGAGGATGAGATCAGCAACTTCCCTAGCTAGCAGCTGTGTCTTGGGCCAGCTGCAGTTGTCAGGTCATTGTGGAAAGTAGCCTCATTAGGTATTTCTTTATGTGGCCAAAGGTTTTACTTGCTACGACTTACACTGCTACTCCAGCAGGAGTCATAGGTCCAAGAAATACCCTGGATCGCCCACTGGCTCTTTTTGGGAAAGTTCTACCCCATCAACTATTGATGGGAGAGCAGTTCCGGTCCTCACCGCAGCCAGACCTAAGGGAACATCGTCCGTCCCCTGGGTCCGTTTTTCTTCCACTGGTGGGCCATAAAGGCCCGAATGCCACCCCAAAGAGGTGGCTACCAAAGAGGTGAACTTTTGAGGGACAAAAGAACTCAAATCAGTCCTAGGAGCCAATAGAAAAAGGTGGACGTCAGGCGTGCCATCCACCATTGACAGCGGGCATATTGAATGGGGGGGATGTGGACTTTGACAGCAGACTGTGGATGCGGATGAGACTTTGTTTCTTTCTGTCGGCAGTGTGGATTTTGGTTCCGGATACATTTAAACCTTTCGGTTTTCTTTTAAGCAGAAAGCAGAAAGCTTGAAGGAGATGAGGGATTTCTCTCCCCCCACCCAAGAAGCATTGGTTTAAGCCTTGTTCTTTTGGATTCTATGAAGAAGAACGAATAATGGGTTTTAATGTAGTTATAAGCTCAAAGAGCGAGAAAATTTTCTGGGTCTTTTTTACAACTTTTTAAATATTTTTGCAATTATTTTGGACAATGTCTCTTTGTCTACAAGGGCTGGATAAAGTGGCTTTTTTTCTCTAATCCTGGTAGACAGTGTCCATATTGGACTTTCAAATTTATCATCTGTTTTGAAACTTCTGCAGGTGTTGTTTTGTTAAGCGAGAGATTTGGTTGAATGCCCAGTTAACTAGCTCCACTTCTAGAGGTTGTTTGGGACTGGAAAAATTTTGAGAGAGAAAGTGGAAAGAATTGAATTAAAATTTTTCTTTTTGGGTCTCTTTTATGTGTTTCTTCGATTTTTCTTAATCTTTTGTGGCTGGAACGGGAACTCTTTTTTTCAACACTCTGCGAGTTCCCTTTTTATTTGGATCTTATTTTTCTGAGAAAATAAATTGTCAAATTTGAAACATCTGGTGAATCCTCGTTTTCCATGTTTATTTGTCTTTTATCCCGGCTTGCTATTTCTACCTCCCTTGTTTTTTTCCTTTTATTGGTCTTTTTGGCTTTTGGATTACAATTGGAAGATAATTAGGCAGCTGGTAAACTACAAAAATATCATAGTACATAAAAGAGCAGAAGATGCCTAAGAGGGCAAAGGGACCAAAACCCCAGCTTTCAGCGCCCAACTCAGCTTCAATGAGCCCAGCCCCACAAAAATAAATTTCTACATTTTTACAACAGGAAAAGGCGGGACCAATATCAATTCCATTCATGCCGGAGTTTTGCTGGCATATTGTGCTATTTGGAAGATCACATTGAGTGCATACATTCTGCAGATGGAGAATCAAATTCTCTCTTGCTGAGCTCTTTGTGATAGTTCAGAAAAGCAACCAAAACCATGAGTACTACTAATACTACCTTTATTGGAAGGCTATGGTAATATAATCTTGGAAGTCTAAAAGCATTTTTCTCCCCATCGCCCCATCCTTTCCAGAGAACTGGGGAGGGCCGCTTCTGAGATACTTTCTTCACCACCACTCCTTCTGCAAGCTGAGCTATTTCTTGTCAGACTTGGCTGCAGCTCTTCTTCCTGTCTCCCAAGCCCATTATATAGCATGTCTCTTCTTAAATAAAACCGTAAGAAGTTAGGAAATGTATCTGTTGAGGTTGCAATATATATCACATTTGGTCTGTAGACCCCCAAAGATTACTTTCAGTAGCCAAGTCAAACAATCTGTTTCCAAACAATGAAATATTCCACTCTCAAAAATATTTTCAGAATAAAAAGTTTTCTTCAACTTTTCCAGATATTTGTGTATCAGATTAGCATATTTTTTTTCTTAGGCGTCCTTAGTCTATCTAAAAAAAAGAGAGAAAATGTTGGATATTTATGGATTTGCATTGTTAATTCTATCCATATGACTTTTACTGCATCTCTGGAAGCAGGTAATGATTAACCATAAAACACATAACTGATATTACAACTTAAAACATGTAACAGTGTATTTTATGTAGATCCGAAGGAATACAATTTGATAATGTAGTATTTCAGAATATTCTCAATTTCTGTGTCATTAGTAGTCCATTTTCATTTAAGAGAGTTTCAACACTTGGATTTTAAATCAAGAAGCATTGATTTTTTAATATATCCAGATAACTTATTATTCTAAAGTACTTCTATTAGATGCTACATAATCTTAAACATATGGTAGAGAGTGTTTGGGAGTTTCTTTGTCAGTTATGCTAAAAGTATCTAATTTCTACATTGTTTCCATGAAGTGTTGGTAACTTGGTGCCCTATAGATTAATGTATTTTGCAGGGTTTGTTGAATACCCAGTGGTTTTCTTTTCTAAACCAATGGATAAACCTCCTCTATTTCTGCTGTTAACAAATGTTTTATCGTCCGAGAGCTAATATTTCAATATGCTCGGCTTCTGATTGTTGAATAATTGCCATAATCTGAAACGGAGGTTTGTCTACTACCTGTATATGTTAAAGTTTGGGGGATGGCCAGAAGAGAAAACAAATATTTAGCATTGGGTTTTGAGGTTTTGTAAATCTTAGTCACTCAGAACTGTTAGCAATTTTATGGGAAAATATTTTCACCAATCATTTTAAAGAAGAGAGATTTGACTTGGATGAATTATATTTTTAATTCTATTATAGTTTTAATTATAGTTCCATTCTCAATGGCTCAAGGTTGACTTAGCCTTCCATCCTTCCAAGTTGGGTAAAATGAGGACGCAGTTTGTTGGGGGCAATATGCTGACTCTATAAACTGCATAAACCGGGTTATAAATTATGAAGTGGTATATAAGTCTATTGCTCTATTATTATTATTTTTTTTGGGGGGGGGGGAGGTTGTACTGAATATAGTCATAGAGCTAGAAAGGGTTGAGTGAATGATTCAGCTGAATCCTCTATCCTGAGCTGGGATATTTTGCAATAGAACTAAGTAAATGTTGGATACTATTAAACTATCATTAAACAGATGAGCCAATTCGGCAAGGGGTTTAAGGCATCAGATTAGAAACTGATCACAAAGCCAGCTGGGTGACTTTGCACCAGTCACTTTCTCTCAAACCTAGAAAGGAGAAAATGACAAACCACTTCTGAAAAAAAAAAACCTTGCCAAGAAAACTGCAGGGACTTTGCCAAAAATAGGATATGATTAAACAGAAGAAGAAAAAAATATTGAACTAAATTTGTTGCCATGTGAGCGAACCTCTTGAAGGTGGAGCTGATACTTTCTTTCCCTTTCTCTGATACCACCCCTCAAATCTATTTAAAAAGAAGTCCCTCCAGAGCAGATTTGGAGGCCTTCAGGAAGCCAGGATTTACGTCAACCATGTTACAGTTTCTGTGTTTTACAGTTTGAGCATTTTACTGGTAGTGTAAGCCACCCATGGTTGTGTTTTAAAATGAGTGGTATACAAATCTTTTAAAAATAAATGAATGAATGAATGAATGAATGAATGAATGAGTAGCATGTATTCCACTAATGACATTATATTGTTACAGCTAGCAATATAATTTGGCAATGCAATTATAAATTTTTGGCCTGCAGGTCAAATTTAACTTGCCTTTTCTATCCACTTGTGATAATCTTGTGACGTTTTTCATGAACTATCCTCCTTTTATTCATTTTCCAAGAAAGGGAGGGGATAGACCAGTGATGGTTAATCTTTTCGGCACCAAGTGCCGAAATTAGAGCACCAGAACCTGGAAGAGAACAGCTGCCCTGTGCACATGCGCACGGCTGCCAGCTGCTCTTCTGTGTTCCGTTGCGCACATGCATGCTGACCAGCTGGTCTTCATGCATGTGCGCACCAGAACCCAGAAGAGAGCTGCTGGCTGGTGCGCATGCGCACAACGGAACCTGGAAGAGCAGCTGGTGGTCGTGCACATGCCCACAGAGAGGGGTCTGCGTTCCACCTCTGGCATGCGTGCCATATGTTCGCCATCATGGGCATAGGCAAACAAGACTGTTTGAGAGCTGTTTCTTGAGTGTGCTGCAATAATGGTTCTCATTTCATCCCATCGTTGCCTTTCCCAATAGGAGATCCTATTTCACTGTTGATTCATGTTGCTGTCTCCAATGTGACATTAACAAGGAAGACTTCAGGGGTATCTGTGGTTCTATCCTACTGAAATCACCCAGGCTCTAGGAAGAGCCTTGACAAATAAATTTTCCTCTGCGTAAAACTTCTTCCATATCTACCTTTCTTTTATTAGTTTTAGGTTTAGTTAGATAAGGAAGGGGTTGTATTTTTGTCCTGTTTCTGATTTCTTCAGACTAACTTGTGCTGGTATCTTTCTCCTTTAGTAATCTACACTTCCTTGCAATCAATTTTGAACTGTATCAGATATTCTGTCTTGATGTCCGAGATGGTTCAAGAGCTGATAGATAAATAAGATAGCTCTGTCCACTGCCTTTAATCAAACTATAGAGATAAGCAAAATGGAATAGAGTTCCAACATAAATACAAAACTTTTCAATTAGTTACAGAACAACCTTCACTCCATAAAAACTAATTCTTTGCTCTGAGCGAGAAAGATTTATTCGAATGTTCTGAATATGCATAGGAGAATTACTTTAATGTATTTGAGAATGTGTTAGTAAAGTTTTGTTGAGGTGCTGAAATTAGGAACATTGGCTTTGTAATTAAAATTTTGTAATGTAACATTTCTCTACATTTTAATGAAGGTAGGGCATAAAAGATTTATTATCAGTGATTATAAATTAAAACCCAATAGTGAATAGACATACGTGTAATAAAGAAGTGCTGCCTGTAATTTATAATAGTATCAATCTATGTTATTTTAGACTAACCGTGTTATTTCAACAGGGATAAATTGACCATTTGCAATATTTTTGTTCCATCACGCTATAACTCTGGTGAATGGCAAATATTGTTTCATAATCACATACTTTCCCTCTTCTTCCTCTTTATCATTCTTAAATTCCTTAGGTAGAAGAGTTGATGATGGCTATGGAGAAAGTAAAACAAGAACTGGAATCTATGAAAGCAAAGCTGTCCTCTACTCAGCAGTCTCTGGCTGAGAAGGAAACCCATTTAACCAACTTGCGGGCTGAACGGAGGAAGCATTTGGAGGAGGTGCTAGAGATGAAGTATGTCTTTGTTTCTCTTAATATTTCATTCTGAATTCTCCTTTAAGGACGATTGGTTAACTCCTGTTCAAGTTATTGATAAAAAAAATACTTAAATATCTGTTGTCTTCAATTGTAATAACAACTTTTTAAAAGCGATATATAAAAATAGAGGACATCCTGATAGAAGTATATATTTTTTCCTCCTGGCCACATGCATTCTTATTTTTTTATTTTTTTTATTTGTCAACAAGTACATGGAAACAAGTAACAGTATAGACATAGGCACCGAAATTGGCACAATTAAGGATATAAATAGGCAAAACATAGCCATAAACACATGGAATGATTACAAATAGATGGGGACAGTAGGACGGGGCAGTAGACACACAGGTGCACTTATGCACGCCCCCAGAATTATTCATAAACAGCATTATTTGAATTAGCCCTTATCTGAAATTCGAAATTACAATAGACCGTGTGTGTGCGTGTGTTGAAAAAATGATAATAATAATGAAAGAAAAAAATGGAAAGAATAAAAAGGAAAAGTTGGAATATAATGAAAGAGAAAATAAATGTATAAAGAAGTGAGTTCCAACTTTCATCATAAATATAAATTTCTTCATCCCATATCCCAACTGTCATCTATAAACAAAACAAATCTTCCTTTTTAGTCCTTGGGTCAGCAGAAGGCCCATTAAGGATTTCCAGAAGTAAAATACCTTGCTTTAACTTTAACCAGATAAACCAACTTTATATTCTTTCCTTTTATACTTCTAATAGTCTTAATTTTTAGTTCATTCAAATATCATTGTCCAGATTCCTATTTACTTATTTACCCTTTCAGAGAGTCTTGTAAAAACAAATAACAAATCATCAACAAAAACTCTGAATTTCAAAGTCTAATTTTTAATTTTTAGATTTTCCCCCCCTATTTTTTCTACTTGCATTTTTTACGTGCTTTCGAAACTGCTCG
The DNA here is from genome assembly GCA_032468135.1 of Calamaria suluensis. Classification (NCBI taxonomy): domain Eukaryota; kingdom Metazoa; phylum Chordata; class Lepidosauria; order Squamata; family Calamariidae; genus Calamaria; species Calamaria suluensis. The sequence continues at coordinate 30,914 of JANHFP010003676.1, forward strand.
GTTGGCAGAAGCTGGGACAAGTAATGGGAGCTCACTCATTACTAGGGATTCGAACCGCTGAACTGCCGACCTTCTGATCGACAAGCTCAGCTGTCTTACCCTCTGTCTTACCCGCTGAACCACTGTGTCCCACATACTTTATACTCCCCATTTAATACCTCCTTTGTTCCACGCAGTCGACGAAAAACAAATTCTGTAAAATGTGACTACCAGTTATGTTATAGAGGTATTTTTTTAAAAACATGAGTATATCTCATTATGTTTTGAATTCCAAGATCCCTGAGAATAATCCTTTAGGGGGGGAAAAAGTGCTATAGTATCTAAATGAGCCATGACAGTCTTGGAAGGAAAACCAACTGCTGAAAACAGGACCAGGTGGTGATTTAAGGGGCTTGTTCCAGTCAACAATTGCTCAAGATGTTAATGATATTGGAAAAGGATATTCTTTCTGCTGTTCGCTTCTTCAGGTTCTGCTACTACTGTTCTCTTGTTTCCATTCTGTTTTCAGAGTAAACTCTTCTTACCACGGCTTCTCTTCCTGGGTTTGTTTACAGAGGGGGTGTTCTGACCAGTAAGATGATGCTGTAAAAATTGTGGCTCCCATTCTAAGGCAACCCCAGAAAAGGCTAGCACATCAATTCCAGTTGCAGGTTGTGGAGAATAAAACCTTATATTGTCTTATATTGTTTTAATTGAGTTAAAAGCTAAATATTTATAGTGGGTTGGAGGACCCCACTCAGGAAGCTTTTTTAATCAGAACAGATGTCTGAATTCCAGTCAGCTATACACAACTTTGGAGTCATTTTTCCTCTCGTATTATTAGATTATAAAATGCTTATAGAAATGTAGTTGGGGAGAAAAATCTCACGTACTTTTGGAATGCTACATCTTGGTGCCTGTTGCTGGAAGTCTCAAAGGTACATTCTGGATGAGCAGAAAGTTTTATTCTTTGTGGTAATTTTTGCAAGGGGAAAGAAAAAGATCTTTGGATAGGTGTTACTTGTCTGGAAGACAGAAACTAATAAACGACATCAACTATTAAATAATAAGGTATTGCCAAGAACCAGATTTTGAAGACTGTAAAACTGTGATTCAGAGCATCTGTGGGTGTGCCCATAGTCCTTGTCAGGATCATCTGAAAGCAGCTGCATCTTCTCACCTCCCACCACTGCCTTCCCTTTGAATTCAAATTGCTATGCAGCCCTGGGTGTCTGTTAGATATTTTTGTTCGTTTCTAAATACTGTAGTTGTCTTTTCTAGCAGATTGATCATAATGTGAAATTCTTACTCTGCTTCATAGGTGGCAAGGAGAGGGTTGGAGTAGTACTGAAAAAGAGAAATTTAGTTTGTTCATTTATTTTTTATGTATTTTGTCAACAAGTACAAGGAAACAAGTAACAGTATAAACATAGACGTTGGCACAAAAATTGGCACAATTAAAGATATAAATAGGCAAAACATAGCCATAAACACATG
>JANHFP010003683.1:31092-41272 GCA_032468135.1 Calamaria suluensis
CAACTCTTATTCTATTCTATTCTATTCTATTCTATTCTATTCTATTCTATTCTATTCTATTCTATTCTATTCTATTCGCTCTCGGTGTACATAAAAGAAAAGATACGTTCATCAAGAATCATAAGGTACAACACTTAATGATAGCCATAGGGTACAGATAAGCAATCAAATCATATTAGGAAACAGTCACTATAAATCATAAGGAAACAAGCAGCAAAGTTACAGTCATACAGTCCTAAGTGGAAGGAGATGGGTGATGGGAACGACGAGAAGATTAACAGTAATCTATTGTTAAATAGTTTGACAGTGTTGAGGGAATTATTTGTTTAGCAGAGTGATGGCATTTGGGGGGAAAAAACTGTTCTTATGTCTAGTTGTTCAGGTGTGCAGTGCTCTATAATATCATTTTGAGGGTCGGAGTTGAAACAGTTTATGTCCAGGATGTGAGGGGTCTTTAAATATTTTCATAGCCCTCTTTTTGACTCGTGTAGTATACAAGTCCTCAATGGAAGGCAGGTTGGTAGCAATAGTTTTTTCTGCTGTTCTAATTATCCTCTGAAGTCTGTGTCTGTCTTGTTGGGTTGCAGAACCAAACCAGACAGTTATAAAGGTACAGATGACACTCAACAATTCTTCTATTTGACACTATTGCATGCAACAACACACACATATATACAATGCCACAGATATATGCTGTGTATCAGTGAAAACATTTTAAGTTGTAATATTAAGAAAAGCCATTTTAAAACTATCAGACGGTGCAATATTTATCAGAAGTTTCAAGTTCAAAGCACTTCCAGAATAGTCAAAACATCCTGCTTTGAATTTGAGACAGTTGTTTGCTATTGAAAAACAAGAGTGTTTTCAACTCAAGAGAGTTCAGATGCAGCGTGGTTCAAATTTAAAACATTTTTGCAAAATCCTGCTGAGATCTATCAAGGAATGTGTTTCCATTTCCTACATTTTATAGAAAATGTTGAAACAGAATTGAAATTGTTTAATGCTGAACAACAATAAAAATGATAAAATAAACATTCTAAGAAAAATTGAATACTTTATACAGCGAATCAGAGGTTTATGTGCTGTGAGAGTATCTTAGCGGCATTTGGGTGATACGGTTTATTAATAGGTGCTGTGCTACTAACGGAATAAGTTTCATTTTTATGCATTTCTAGTATATAAACTAATATTCCATGTAAGCCTACACAATTAGCAAAATGACTGATGATGCTTCTTTTTGTTCACTTCTGGGTTTGTTATCTTTGCCATTATTATTCTGTCTTAAGTTGTTTTTTTTTGGGCAAGTGGAGAGTTGTTTTTTGTATTGTATTATGTTTTTCACAATCATAAACTGCCCAGAATCATTGAACTTGGGTGGCATACAAATTTAATAGGTCACAAAGTCAGCCAGATGTTTAGATATGAGATGATGATGATGAAACAAATACCAAGTGTAGTAAGTATCTAGACCAGGCCTGCACAATTTGTAGAAGGGGAAAAATCAAAAAAATTAAAAATAATTGTGGCTGCAAAGACTACCTTTGACTACAGATCAGCTGTCTTGTGGCTGGCAGAGCAGTGGCAGTGATGTAGCTGGAAGCCTCAATGGGGCTTGGAGTGTGTTTGGTAGCAATGAATTTGAGGTTCTGAAAAATGCCAGAGGCCACAAAAGGCTATTTGATGGAATGTATGCAGGTCATGGGCCATATATTTTGCAGGTTTGATCTAGACTTTCTTGTTGAAATAGTATATAGCTAAAATTATGGATTGCTTTTGCTTTATATCTGAGGGGAAAAATTGAAGTTATATAGATATTTAATTGTTCTTCATCCTTTTTTCAAAATAGGATTATTTATTATAAATGTTTTATTAAATATTTTATGATACTGTTATAGTAAAGTAGAATTAGTTTTTGCCACCAATGTTTTTTTCCTAACCTTGTTTAAAATCTAGCAATTTCCCATCATGTACATGGTCAGTACAGAAGAGTGACTGTAGTTGTACAAAAATATTTGAGAATCCACCTTGAGATTAACATATTAAATTCTGATTGGGTTTTTTGTCACGTTAAATATTGCCATTTGTCACCATTTGTACTAAACATTTGAAAATATTTGGAAGCATGATACTTAAAGTAAAGAGGCATATGCAATTACACCTAACTTACATAATTTTTATAAAGGTTAACTTTTGATAAATCATAACTAATAAAGTTAATTCCATTTTACATGATTCTTTGCAGATATGGTCACGAAAAGGTCTATCTTCTCAGGATGGTCAGTGGCCACTAAATTGCCAAGCTTCTTCCGATTTTCCTTCTAGCCATTCTGAACAATATCCAAGTCCTGAATCTCAGTTGGTTGAGATGCCAAAAGGTAGGTAATCATTCCAATGTCATAGAAACCGTTGCAGAAAAAAAAGTATTTGCTTTTTAATATTTATTTATTATTATTATTTATTAAATTTATATACCGCCCCTCTCCTCGCGGACTCGGGGCAAGAATCCTTTGATCTAGCTAGCACGACAAAAAAGAATTCAAATGTTCCTTATAGGCCTTTGCTGATACTGGGAGATATTTTTTTTGTTTGTTGTTTTGCTTTTGGGAGATGGGAAACACAGCCACAGTTACATTGCAACAGTGATCGCTTTGTTGGGCTTCATAGCTGCCTTTGGAAGAATGAAATGTTTCAGTGCGTGATACACACTGTCAGCTGCTTTTCCACCCTCTGATAGCAGTGTTGCGAAATGTTAACACTGTTTATAGATGCCATATTGAGCATTTTGTGCAAACAGTAAAGTGTAGAGGTATTTTATTAATCTTTTCATATTTGTTGCTATTAATATATTATCACAGCAAATCTATGAAAGCCGGCAAGATGTTCCTTTTAGACAGTATACTTCCTCTGGAGACTGTCATTTACACTTTGATGAGAAAGATTTGACAGTGAAAGGTAGCTTAGACTGTTACATTTCCTCTGCAACACACATATCAAAATAAGAATCTAAATGTAAATCTGGTCTGGATGTAACTTTGTTCTGTGAAATGCTCTCAGACCAAAAAAGTCTTGTTCATCATGATTTTGAGTAAGAAAATAAATGCAAAAACATTTATTGCACACATACACTTTGTATCTCTGCAATAAGTGCTTTTCTAAAAAGTATTTTCTTAGATAGCTTAGATGAATAGCTTCCAATAAACATACTTTTGTCAAACCTCATGTAGAATATTCCTATACAAAAATTTAAATAATACATAAAGTAAATGAGCTTAATGTTATTAGGTTATATCAGCCACAGCTTAATGTTTTAGAAAAGAGTAATGATTTAGCCTTGTAAAAGCTTATATCATGTTAAATAGAAGCAGAAATCCTTAGAAATGACTATATAAGGTGTCTCGTTGAAAGAACCTTTCCTGATTTGTTCTGGTTTCTTCGTACTGATTAATCAACAAAGGCTCCAACTGAATCAGAGATAAGTACTTTCTGATTTGATTTAGGAACAATGAAACGCTACAGAATCATTGCAGAATGTAACATAACTTTGGCCAAATAGGGTAATTTTGGATTTGAAGTTAATATCTTTCATATCTATGTTTGTATGTCTAATTTAAGATAAGCACCATAGAAAAAAGCTTCCCATTCTGTTTCTCAGATATTGTCCAGAGTAAAGTACCATTGTGAAGAACCTAGGTTGCATAACTTGGCTTTTATTAATATTAAAAATTGGGCAACAAATTAATGACTGTTGTTCAGAGTGGTTCTTTGGTATAAGCTTTTACATAATTTACACCAGTGAATTATTCATGCTTTAATCAGGTTCTGATTTTTGATACAATATATTAAAGCGTGAGTCTAGTTATAATGTTACCTCTCTGCTGCAATACATATTGCAAGCTGAAATTCACTGCTGCAGTAGAAGAGATCATTTTATGTAGTGAAATTAGTTAACTGTGAAGTGAGGCTTTAAAAAAGAAATTATTGCTGTTGCAAAAGGAGGTGAGTTCAAGTCACCAGGGAAGGAAACAGCTGTCGGGTGGAGGGGGGAATTTGTTCATATTTGCAGGTTGCTTGCAGCTCATCTTTCCCCACCCAGCATTCTGTGCCAAGGAATAGGGAGTGTTGCTCTAAATAACACTTTGGCCTTTATGGAAATATGTTCCAGGAGACTCAGTCTCTCCCCTCCCCCCTTTGCTGGGTATAGTTAGCACTTCTCCAAACCTTATATAGCAAGGGCTGATTGTTAGTGTTAACAGGAATAAAATGAAACAGAGTGGGTTGCCAGATTGCATAAATCAGGCCACTGTTTAGTATTTCATAAATGCTCCAACTTTGGGTAAAATCTGAACAATGCTGTTCTTTCTTCTTCTTTTCTTTCTCTCTCTGTCTCTCTGAGGGAGAAAAGCTAAAATTCTGTTTCTCTTGATCTTTATGTGTTGGGTTTTATTTTGGTGGGGTTTCATACCCCTCTGAAGACCAAAAAAGGTTCAACAGAAGCCACAGCCAAGCAGATGTCCAAGATGCCCAAGTACTGGATCAATTCTCAGGTCTTCTGCATGGTTCTTCTCCGGTGTGTGACATAAATGAGGACCCTTTGAGACTCATTTCTGCAGTGGGCAAAGGAAGTACAGAGGGAACTGCTATGCAGCTGGAAAACGTTGAGGCTTCTGGATCGGTACAATCTAGTACTGCAGACCAAAATAAAGTGGTCTATTCAGCCATACGCCATATCCGTGACAAGTTGGATTCTGGAACTTTGGCACATCCTCATTTGCCACAGCACCCCGGTAGTGCTGAGGATGGAGACAAGAGCAGTGTTGTGGGAAGAGCTCATCCAGGAAGCAAATCTAAAGCAGACCTTAAACTTAGCCGTAGCTTATCAAAATCGGATTCTGACCTTTTGACCACCTCGCCAACAGAGGACGACACTATGGGGAGCAGAAGTGAATCCCTTTCCAATTGTAGCACTGGGAAAAAAAGGCTGGAGAAATCACCTTCCTTTGCTTCCGAGTGGGATGAGGTAAGACCAAGCTGGACTTTTCTTTTTTAAAAAATAAAATAAAATTTGCTGCAGGAACTCCGTGGTAAAAATGGATCAGGAATGAAAGAGTAGAAGCAGTGGTTATATATCCTAGTATCACATTTATTTGGTAGATAAATAAAATTACACCTATGAATTGAATTCAGTTGTTTAATTTTATGTGATGCAGAATTTCGGGAAAGTTTTAAAAATATTCAGTGTTGTCTAAAATGTGTTGTCTAAATATTCAGAACTAGTGTCAGATTAGAATAAGTTTCCATAGCATATTCTCTCTAGAATAGTTTGTGGGGAAAGGTCATGCTAAATATCTAGGGCTGCTTTATGTTAGTGAAAAGGCTTCAGGGAAGTTGGGGAGTACCTCGGTGTTTTTGGACCCTCTCTTAAAATTGCTAATTCCTAGGATTGATGGGAAGTCAGCATAATATATGAAAAATTGTTCCTTAATAGAACTTTGTTCTGATAAGAAGTCAGCAGAGATTAAGTACTATTCTTCAAACAGCACTAAAGCATTCCTTCCTTATTCTACTCTGACTTAAAACGAAGTTTCATAAGCATGCAAACTGCCTTTTATAGATCGGAAAATCTATTATTAAGCAGTTAAGACTTAGTTGGGGAAACATTATGCCATGCCAGGTCTAAAAAGAATATTTTTTAAAAATCCATTAGCAAACAAATTAGGGAGGTTAAATTGTGTTGATTATAAATTGAAAGTATGAAATCATGATTTACTTTTATTATGAAGTGCTGGGATACTCCATTTTTGAAAGGTCTTTTGGAGTACTTTGGATGCAAAATAGTGCAATCTGCAACTCTTTAAAGCTGGGACATTTTTTTCCCAGGACTGTACAACTGCTGTGCAGTCCTGGGAAAAGATGTGTATATTTTAAGGTACAAAGATGTTTCCTATGTGGCCCTATATACTTTAGGGCTCTTTTTTGCAACTGAGTCAGAAGTATTGCACTAACTGCTATTTATTTAGACTGCAATGGTATTTCTTATAATAAAAACATTGATCTATGTACTAAATTACAATTCTTATATAACATATTTCATTTCAAATATGTGATGGTGTATGCATATAACCACCTCAAGTGTTGGAAAGCCTGTTTCAAATTACTACATAATATTAATTTTATGCTACAAGTTACATGATTTGTGAATATCAGCGGTCTTGTTCTGGAGAATGTTTGCTTGCATTTATAGAAACAGTATTTCTGGTTGCCTTGAGATTGTTACTAAATCCAGTCTTAAAATTATTATTGTGATGAAATCATCTGCCAGAAATGTATTTATTTTAAATACTTCAAGATTTTTTAATCCAAATTACTAAAGTGCTTACAGAATTCCATTTTAATATTTCTATAATGCTTAGTCTGGTTTTTTCCACACTTTTCTGAATATATTATCTTTAAAAAATTTGAGGAGAATCTGTAATTATATACCCTAACTGAATAATTGCCTTTTGTTCCATTGGTATTTTGTTGACAACTTGCATTGTAACTTTATTTGAAAATTTGAATTATGTAAGTTTAATATTTGTATCAAAGAGTAAGCAGCAATACTAGAAGTATAATGAATAATCATTACTATTAAAATATTTTGCAGTTCTTTGGAATACTTATAGAGTGGAACTTTAATAACTACCTGCTTTTTCCTATCTTCTTAAGCTTCACTCCATCTCAGGAGTGAATTTTATTTCAACTTTGTCTAATTGAGATTTCTTCAACATTGTTTACTATTCTGTGACCTTATTTCTTGTTATTAAGATGCTAGGCTGGATCAATCATGCTTAGATCAATCTTTTTTTCTCTTGGTAGTCACGTTCTCTTTCAAGTAATCAACAGGCTAGCCATACTGGATGTTTCTTAAGCAAACTCTATTTAGAGCAAAACAAAAATATATTATAAATGTTATGTGTTGGATAATACAATTGATTCCTCCCCCCCAAATATTATAACACTAGACCTAAAATCAAGAATTCAGAATCAAGTGAGAGGGAGAAACTTGCTGTAGCTGTTTGTATTTCTTCTTTAGAAAGATGGAGTTGAATTTATGGTCAACAAATTCCATTTTCAACTAGTATTGTACCATTTCTCACATTTTGTTGAAGTTAATAAATTGAGTGGCATTTTGAACTACATACAAATATAGAAATACGAAAGTACAAAGCAAAACATTAGCTAAGAAAAGTTGCTTATTAGCTTGTTTCAGTGGAGAATAAATGAGAAGGAATGAACTTGTGTGAGTTAGGGTATGGATAGCATAAATATTTGAGTGCTTTTAAACATACTGTAGCTAAAGGCTACAGTATTTGTTTTTGTAATGTATTTATAAATATTCAGTACTCCCCAAATCAATCTGCAGCACTCAAAGCACATTATATTTTACATAAAACATTTCTTTTTCTTCTTGAAGATTGGCGTGAGATATGTCATTCTATGCCAGGATGTAGCACCCCAATTTTTGGAGATGTGTGCTTATCTATTATAGGGCAGCCTAAATAAATTTATTCAAATAGTTAATATTTATTTGAAATAATTTTCTGAATTCTAAATATGCCTACACTATATATAAATCATTTTAGGAAAATCTAAGGGCAACAGTGTAAAATAAAATATTTACAAATAATGCAACACTGCAAAAATAAGAAAATACAATTTGGTTTTTCAAGATTCAAAAGCGAAATTGATTGTATCAGCCTTGATTATTTTTCTCTAGGTGCTTCCACTTTATAATCCTACTGAGATGGTAATATTATTCTGGTCTAGTGGTCTAGTTCTTTTATTATTAGAAAGTAATTAAATCGTAAGTTATGAAACTGGACTAGATTGCTTGAATCAGATTCATAGGTATTTTCTACAAATGCTGTTCCTTTTCGTAGAGTAGATTTATCATTGTTTAATATAAATTGGTGGGCTCCTATACATGTACATATACAAATAATGTGCATGCCTAACCATCAAGAATTTTACTTTGGGAGAATGTCGTGCCTTCCCCTTAGCTGTCCTTGAAGATCAATACAGAAAGATTTCTTGGAGAGACAGTGGCTGTGTGATACTAGATACACGTAAAAACAACGGAACATCTGCTTCCCTGTTGCATGAACTACAGAGATTCATACTAGACATATTTCACCATTACTATATAAATACTCAGGGTGCTCAAGACAAATCCACACCTCCCTGCTGCTCTCATATATTAATCCTGCTATAACATACAATGTTGCCAGGTTCTGCGCAGAAGTGTTTAAAATCAGTCAGATAAATGACTTGTGCGATAAACTAGTCCCAATTAGTATCCAGTTTGTCATACTAGAGTGATCTCTACTGTGATAGATTTAGTCAGCCGCATGCTAACCTTTATGCTCCTCTACACCCATCTAATGCTTCTACCCCTCTTTTTAGATTCTTTTTTAGACTTTGGGGTTTTTTTTTGTATTTACTTTCTCTTTTATGTCTTTCAAATTTTAATTATTTTTAGACACTGATGTATTTTCTATGCTTGCTAATTTAATATACCTCACTCTCCTTGCGCTCCTTATATCGCCTTTGACCATAATAAATATTTGATTTGAATTATTTACTAATTGTTTTGAGACAATTCAGTGTACATACAAGAGAACTTGCTCTCTAAAACAGTGTCTCCAACCTTGGCAACTTTAAGACTTGCGGCATTAAGCCCTCCATTAGCTCAATTAGCCAGGGCCTCTGTTCATTCCCCACCCACAGCCTTTGGTGAAAGAAGCCTGGCTTGTAAAAGAATGCCCCAGCTGAGCCAAGGTGAAAGTAGGATCCCTCTAGCCAGCTCTTTCTTTTGGTCACTGGTGAAAGAAGCCCCCAGCGGTGCCAGTGTGAAAGAAGGTCTACTTGATGGATCCTTTATTGCCAGCACAGCCAGATTTTTCTTTTGCAAAAGGTAGCTTTGGGAAGGCATGAACAGAAACCCTGGCTTGCACACAAATAGAGAGCCTGGGTAGGACAGGAATCCCTGGGTGGAGGGCAGATGGAGGCCTTAGCTGACACAAAAATGGATACCCTGGATTGGGCACAAGAGAAGCCCCAGCTGCACCACCATGAAAGAAGGCTCTGATTGGTATGGTAGTAGTATAGCAGTGGCAGGAGGGAGTCCACAGCAGGGGCAGCTGGTGGACACAAACAGGCAGTCAGCAGAGATGGGGGTGGGGGTGGAGATAAGCAGGTAGGAGGATTCAAGGCAAAGCAGAGGAAACCTTACCAAGGCTCAGGGCCAGGAGGTCCAAGCTGGGATGGACCTTTGCCATCAGTGAGATGTGATTAATGATGACAATTGGGACTGATGAAATTCCCATTGGTAAGCAATGCAGCAGTCACATGGCATTGCACTGTTATGCCTGCACCACCTAGCAATGAAAATTCCACTCTCAAGTATTGTTATCAACTGAAGATTATCTATATTACTTACTATCTATATGGGAGAGTATATAATCTTGTCTCAATTTGCCAACCTGGAGCCAGTTTGTTTCAGCATGTTCTGCCCATTCTATAGCTTCTTGACCCTGTATATACGTAGTATGAGGATAGTGAGATGTTCTAAGCTTCCAATTTTTCTAAACTTCCACAGCCTAAAATGATAAACACATTCAAATACCTTTCTGTAATTAATAAAGCACATACTTAATTTATTTTTTAGTATTTTTTGATTTTCTAAATTATGCAGCAAGCATTAGCAATAATGCGTCATGTTCCAAGGAACTTTTCTAAAGCCAGACAGAACATCTGGCATTGCTTTTGCCATATAAAATTCTAATTTGTATTGGATGACCCTAATTATTCTGCTAGCCTGTGACCTTCTTGGCATGGGACCATGTTATTTCAGGGACTGCCTACCTCCTATCATTTCTGTTCTTTCAGTAAGATCAGGCGGAGTTGGACTTTGCTGGCTGAGGAACTCTGGGAGTTGAAGTCCAAAAGTCTTAAAGTTGCCAAGGTTGGAGACCCCTGTTTTAGACTGTGTCTTTGCAGTCGTGGTGCCTGCCCTCTGGAGCAATGTCCTGTAGATACTTCTTTTTCCTGCTTTTCGGTTTCAACCTGTAAGACTCATAGAGTCATTCTGGATTTGGGTAATTACCAAATCTGTAAGAACTACGGTAAATGCAGTGCTTCT
>JANHFP010003683.1:52987-66706 GCA_032468135.1 Calamaria suluensis
AAGAAGATATTGGATAAACATTTGTCTCAAGTGTTGTAGGTTTTCCTGCCTGGGCAGGGGGTTGGACTAGATGACCTTCAAGGTCCCTTCCAACTCTTATTATTATTATACATTGTTGCTTTCCACTGGGATATATGGGTTATGTACTATTCAATATAAACTTTCCCCATAATTAAAGTATTGTGTGATTACAAATAGTTCTAAAGAGTTCACAACTTTCACTTCTGGAAGCTTCTAACACTACATAGAATTCATATAGGATACTGCTAGTAAAGAACATTTTAAAAGCATTTAAACAATCATTTTAGAAGGCCTTCTAGATGAGGTTTTATTTCAGTTTGCATTCTACAACTCTAAATTCCAATTTATCTAATTAAGTTTGACAGCAGTGTTTTTCATTCTGGATCTCCTGATCCATAAACTTTCCTGTCCGAAAAATAAAATTAATATGCATTCTGTTCATTATAGTTTGGCATATGTCAAAAAAGTATTAAATGGTCCCTGCAATAGTCTTTGTCCTATCATGGTTTACAGCCATGAATTTAAATAATAACTGCTTTTGCTTGTCAAAATCATTCTACCTAAAGCTAAAGCAGTTACAAGCCCGCATGATATATTTGCACAGCAGTTAACCGTTATAGTTAGTTTTGCAGAGACATTATGAGTTGAGATTACCTAAACAAGTTGTCCCTTCCACATGCATCCTCTATATGCAAACATTGTGCATCTGCACAAGTCTTGTAATGCTAATACAGTTGCCTCTTTTGCTGATATTCAAGACAGTGTGCCTAATACTTTGCTAGTCTCCTCTGAAGATTATAAAATCTGTTATTGAAGTAGGACCGTCTGATGCCATCAGTCCTTGTTCTCTATAAGCAAGCTGTGTCATCGTGGTTGTTGTCCTTCACAGTTTTGGAAAGCATACCTTTCATCCTTGTGTTGCATCATCACATCATCACTTATTAAAAATTCCTGGCACAGCAGTTTTCACATACGAGTACACAAGATTCAGTGGACCAAGATAGCTTTGTATGTTTCTGTCTAATTCCCCTTTACCTGTCTTCACCTGTACCGACTTTCTGAATCGGGATGTTTCCCCAGTTTGCTCCTGATAAATTAATCCTAACAGATTATGTCACTGTAAAACCCAATGGTGTAGCTCAGGCTCGTTGAATCCCTTCTGTACATTTAAAGTAGGTATTACGGAGGCTTATTTTCCTCTCCTTTGCCAGCTTCTGTTCTGAAATCTGATCACTGCTCCTGCGGGGAGGGGTGTGGGCACGAGGAGAGAGGGAAGGGCACAGCCACTGGGAGAAGAAGATATGCAGCAAGTGTGGAGCTAGCCAGCCGCCTTTAGACAAAGCAGTCTGCGGCAGCTTTTTGAAAGAGACACACACATGCCTGCCTGGGAAAATAGCGCCGGTCCTTTTTCCTGCTCGTGGAGTGGAAAAGAAATTGTCCAGTACAACGAGCGACTCTGAACAAGACAGAGGCGTCGGCTTGAATTTGGGGAGTCAATCACACCCTTTGGCCAGGCTTTATCAAAGAAGGGAGGCGGAAACCTTTCCTGAGCGCTGCATCCCTGGTGCTGCAGTATGCATTAAGAAGGCAGGCCAGCTCCCGGGCGCTCATTAACATTGCTTAACAGAGGATCTTCTCTGCAGGCCAGTGCAGCAGGATTTTGAACCCTTTCCAATTGTTCAGAGAACAACCAGCCCTGCATTGTGTAGGCATCACAGAGAGGAAGGAGAAAGGGGCTAGTTTTAAATGTGCAGAACTTCAAATAACCACAGGGTTCAAAGGCTGCAACCCGAGTGTCATCACCAATATTGTGCAAATTTTGTCTTCAAGGGCGGGCATGCTAAGAAGGCTGAGAAAATACTGCGTGGTTTGCATAGCAATTTATCTGAGGATTGCAAAGCTGTGGGATTTGAACTTTCCTGATTACATCAAGTGCCTCCCGTTTCAGCAAAAGAAAGTAACAAATTCCTAGACTTTCCTAGGCGTAGACAAAGGAAGAATTATTTTGCATAGCTTCTAATTGTGGTTTGCATAGCCATTTACCTAAGGACTGCAAAGCTGTGGAATTTGAACTTTCCTGCTTACATCAAGCATCTCCTGTTCAGCAAAGGAAAGTAACAAATTCCTAGACTGTCTTCTTTTATAGAGAGAAAAGAAGAGCTATTTTGCATTGCTTCTGTTGGCCTTTGAAGAACTTCATTTCTCATTAACTGGCTGAAAGGAGGTGTCAGACCGTATCTGATCCTAACTGCTACAGAGGAGGGGGGTATTCAGCGGTTGTTGCTTTCCCCCCCCCTCTTAAATCCAGGACTTTAAAGGCTTTGTTCTGAGAACTACTTGTTTATCTGTGTGTGGAATGTGAAGGTAGTACTTGCATTTTGCAGAAGAAGATGAAGGGCTGGCAAATGAAAGTCGGCAAAGAATTGTCAGGAGCAGGTTTTGGATGGAAAATGAACTGAATCTTTTCATTTTGCTCCAGTGTATTCATTTCTGCTCTAATCTGAATGTTGGTGCTGATTCCCAGTCCAGTTCAATCTGTACAGGCTATCAAAATGTCATATATCTGGATAGGTAGTAAAGTGACAGTGGCAGGACTTCTGAGCTTAGGCTTATCAATCATGCCGCTGCTCCTTTTAATAAAATAACAAAGAAGAATCCTTATCATGGTTTGCCTGTTTCGGGACTGTTGGGGGAAAAAAAGTATAAGTCTCTATTCTTCTACTGCAGTTTGTGTGTGTCTGTGTTGTCTTGCATGTCTTCTTTGGACAGCTGCTCATTAATTTGGCTGCTGTTGCTTTTCCAAACTCCTATTGTGTCTGTTTGCTTCTTTCAACTGCATGAAGATGTATTTTCTCTCTAACTGCTTTGCATCTCCAGTGCTAACAGTTTTCCTTACTATTGCACAAGGTAATGAATCTGAAGTAATGCATCTCGAGTTGAAGTTGCATGAATGCGTCTGCTGGCCTAAGTGTATTTGTGAGCTGGATGCTCTTGTTACTAGCTCTGACTTGGAATGCCTTGCTCTGCTTTGGAAAGTTTACAGACAGCCCCTGCAGATGAAAGAGTGAGCTGACCAAGATTCTTGTAAGGCTTGGAATGCCTACACCTGGCGAGAAGCACACCTCAAGCCAGGAAATGAATGCATGTAATGCTTGGACCACAGGGACAGTTATAAACAACCTGGATTCCGAGTTTTAAATATAACTGAGAGCCAAATTAATGCTCTAGATTGAACAGGACGGAAGCTTATTGTTCATGGTCGGTGTGCGGAAGAGGAGCTGCCTGCCATCTAATTGTGCTCTGGCCCTGGTTTGGCTCCTTAATGATAATGGCGATGATGTGGCAATGCCACTTCTCTTCCTCAGAGTGCCGCTGCTACCGCCTTAATGGGTTTTCCTTTTTCAAGCGTCTGCCGATTCCTCTTTCATCAGGTTCACGGATGCTGGAGCAGAGTGTTGGGGAGTGGCTGGAGTCCATCGGCTTACAGCAGTATGAAAGTAAACTGCTCCTCAATGGCTTTGATGATGTCCGCTTCCTGGTGAGTAACTACCTGACAATCTATGACAAGGGATTTGTTGAACAAGTCCATTGATTTTGGAAAAAAAACATATTCAAATTGATAGAGAAGAGTATAACATGGTTACCTATCCTACAGGTATATTTTCACATTGCTTGACTCTTGGATTAAAAAGTTTGAACAGTCCTGACTTACGATAAATGCTGGACTCTTTTTTAGAGTGTAGATTTGTCATGTGAATTTGATGTTCAAGAGTGATTCTCATTAAGGATAGTTGTATAGACATCTAGGAAGTAGGACAAGTGGAAAATTGAGCTGTAACCTTAAATGGAGATGCCAACATATCCAAACATATCTGAATATACTTAGTTACTTGTTTGGTAAATGCCTGAAATATTCAAATATATATTGCATGCTAAATACTATGAAAGCAAATATATCTAATCTGTGTACTGTACTGTGGATGTAAATATATTTCCTTTTTTAAATATTCTGTCTTCAATGCTAAGCCTAATACTTAAGAACAGCATTATTGGGAGAAAAGAAGCTTTAGCCCTAGCCACCTTAATTATGATTTTTAAAAATACACCATTCATCTGCATTGGTATTCATTTTGTCTCTTAAAACAGAATGTCATTTGTACAGTTGATATTGCTTCACATTAGTTATCAGCATCTGGATAATTTGTACTCATTCATTGGCACAAGAGAAAGGAAGATTACTGAGAGATAAAATGATTTAATATAATTGCCTTGTCATTTTTTTACATTTAACTATGGGGAAAGTATTGTCAGATGGTGAATTATTAATCTTCAGTATATAAAATGCACATTTGGAAGTTCTTCAGTGTAGAATATATTTAGTGAAATTCCATCTTTGAAACAGAGTTTTCTGAATTACTTTTTTTGGGGGGAGGAAATAAATTAGAGAATATGTTTCTCTTTGTTCAGTAGGTTTCAGATAGAAGCCCAAAATATTTTCTGAATTGGTTAGATTTCTACTTGTAAAACTTTGTTATTCAAAAATATCTAATTAGTTCTGAAAATGTGAAACAGAAATCTAACTGCAAATCTAAATTACACTATAATATTTTGCAGAACACTGCTTTAATTCTGACTATTTCTGTGGTCAAACAATTACTTTAGAAAGTGGTAGGGACATAATGTAGTATTATCTGCTAGTTTTGTAACATATTAGGTTAAGGTTTTACCTTCCAATTATCAAGTTACATTTGGATAAGCATACTGGAATGAAAATATTTTCATTTTATTTATGGCTGTTCTGTTGTGTCTTGAAGTGTGATAAATCATGCCAAAATTGGGATAGGTTGAGGAGATGTTAGAGGAAGAAATCTAAGTTTAGTTATTGTTTATAAAGCTTTTAACATCTGGTGAGTTTAAACTATCTTTAAAATTCAATTATTGTGCATTAGCTTTAGAGCACACATATTTATCAAGACTCCAGTTGTTATAGTAATTTCCCACTTCCACACTATAGGAAAGCTTTTGAATATTTATTTTTTTTCTGAAAAGAATGAATTGAAGAGTATCTATATTTCCTATTAACACATAAACACACATACAGATGCACTTTTCCTAGTTATTATTTGTGCTGAAACCAAAAGAAATGTTGGCTAGTCCTAGCAAGTAATCTTTTAAAACTTTTTAAAACTTTGGGAACCTATATACTCTTCACTACAGTATTATTTTTGTTTTCATAAAACATTATTTGTTAAGTATACAAATAACAGGAACAATATATTTAAATTATTCTCTGCATTTTTGAGGCTGTTGTATTGTAAAAATGTGTGTAGTAACATTTTCCACACAGACAATCAAATATATAAATATATATAACCTTATTTTTTAAAAAATATTCCTAGATTAGGAATAGGAAATGCCCCCTTCTCTTAAGAAATCTAGTTATAAACATTCAATTCTTGACTAACTATTTTGGTTCCTGGGCACAAAGTGAGAGTGCACCAGTTCAATTTAATTACTTTAGCCCTCCCGTTTTTCTTAAATAAAAATGTGTTGAAAATTCTAATTGATTAATGTCTACTTTTCAGATATTTAAAGTAGAGCTAAATACAAATGAAGAATTACACAAACCCAACATTGCATTTTCTACTTACTTTCATGTCATTGATGTTCTTCCTTGCATGGATCATGGGCATGGATCCCAACTGCCCATATTAGAGACATTTATGATAGATGCTACTGTTCACCAAAGTGTTCCTTCTCAATATTGTTAATAGATTTCATAAAAGAACCATAATATATTTTAAAAATAATTTATATTGAACCCTACTTAACAAATATTAAGTATTTTATGGATTGGGTACCTTAAGTTAAACTGGGGAGAAAGTTATGGAAAGTTATGATTCCTTGTTTCATATTTTGTCAATCTAATTTTTCAATGTTTTGTTAGTGAGTTTGGTGTTATATAATTCTAAAGGATTGGCACAAAGGAGTTACATTAAATCTCACTGATATATAAGGTAACTAAGTACATTGAGTAATGATTTTCATTTTGCCAGATGGCTATTAAGCTAATTGCTTCAGCCATAATAT
The DNA here is from genome assembly GCA_032468135.1 of Calamaria suluensis. Classification (NCBI taxonomy): domain Eukaryota; kingdom Metazoa; phylum Chordata; class Lepidosauria; order Squamata; family Calamariidae; genus Calamaria; species Calamaria suluensis. The sequence continues at coordinate 59,099 of JANHFP010003683.1, forward strand.
AAATTAAGTTAGGTCCTTTTCATAATTCTTTTTTTGTCATTGTATATAAGATTGCCTAAAATATGTGTATATTTTGTTCTTAATGTTGAGAAATTTCTAACTATATCAACATAGTCAGCCTGACTTTTTTTTTAGATTTACAAGAAAAATCAGAAAGGAATTCTTGAAATATACTGCTTTATGTTGAGATTAAAATAGATTACTTTCCATTACTAATCATTCCAATGATAATTTTCAAAAACTTGAAAATAAATTGGAAACAGTTTTGATTCTAACAAGATTAAAATAAAAAAATACTTGGTAAAATGATTGGGTTAAATGCATTTTGCATAATACTCTGTTAATATTGCACATTACGAACCTTACGGTTTCCTGATAGATGTAACCAAATTGAGAGTGATGTTTCTAGAGCAATTACTTTGTTTCTCAACATGAAACATAATGTGTGAATAGTCCTTGGCTTGTTCTTAAAGAGTAATGAATAGGTCAAATCATTCACGGTCTATTTAAATTAGGCAATTCACATAATAAGTGACAAAATTAAATTCTGGAGTCGGCTGCCCTTTTCTCAATGCTAGGGAAGAACTATGGTTTTTATAAACAGATTAAGACAACCGTGGTTTTTGAAATATACCACATTCCTCTCCCATTAATGGATAACTGGTAACAAATGTATTGGGAAAAAGAATGAAATATCTTGCTAAGCTCCTATTTTTTGTTTTAAATTCAGACGCTTAAAGGCTAATTCAGATGTTGCATTTGGTAGAAACAATTCATCAAATTGTAGTCATACAATGAACTGTAAATTATATTTGTCATTTCAGTCTGGTATTTTACCAGTTTACTTAGACAATTTATCACTCAGTGCAGGCTTACAAACAACGTTTTATTTCCACCAAAGGAACATCTAGCTTGGTCCTAAAGGTAGTATGATAGTAAAATAATCCAGAATCCAGTAAAAGAATGCACATTCCATCTGTGCAACTCTTGATTTTCAGTTTTCATAGTAGCATATACTGTGTGGGCAATGGTTGATCTGAGGATTTACATAGCTATAAATTTTAATCTCCTGGTTGAACTCTTGCAATGCATTTTACATGGGGTTTCCTTGAAAGACCATTCAGAAATAGAGTAAGTACAAAATGCAATGGCTTATGTGTAATTGGTGCCAGATGCCACAAACATGTTACACCTGTGCTTGCAATGATTGCCATAATTTTCCAGTGCAATTCAAAGTGCTGCATTTAACCCAAAAGCCCTAAATGGCTGGGTGTCAAGGTACTTTCAGGACACCCACTCCAAGCAGAATCCAGGCAACAGCTTGGATGAAAAACATTGGCATTTCAGGAAAGGAGAATAATTGTAGCTCAGGGTTGAAATGATGGGTCTTGGGTGCTCTCTGAGCTTCATAGATTTTATGCAGACATTTTGTTACCCCAACTAGATAACTTCAACAATTCCAGTAACGAGTGGGGTTTTCTCTCGGTTTATATTTTAGTGGTTTGCCCTGTCAGTATTAATGGAAATGGTCTTCGATGTCTTACTGCCCCAATGGCAGTTGGTTGAGACATTTACTGTTAATTTGATTGGCAGTTTCTTGTTTGGGGTGTTATTTGCTTCTTGATTGATGGTCTGATCTTAATTTTGGAGTTAATCTATGCTCATCTGGGCATAAAAACACTTCCCGCCAGAAATCAACACCCAGATGTATAATGAGGTATGGAGATGGCTTCAAATGTCATAAGCCAATACTAGCATTGCCTTATTCAACCATACCTCCAAAAAAGCTTCTCTAAAAGTTATTGTAATGAAAATTCAAAAATTGAAACAATTTATGTAATACAGTATGCTACCAAATAGGTCTTCTTCATATAAAACTTAGTAACTGGGTTGCGTTTATAGCTGATTCCAGCAGCCTGTGTTCACATGACCATGATTTGTGACATTTTTCTGTCAGAAAATAGGAAAAAAACCTCTGCCCATTGAATACGCTGGATTTGCCCTAAGTGTGGTTCATTTAAAGACCATGTGGTTTGCTTAATGACTGGTGTCTCAATAAAAACTAAGTCACTTAATGACCACCCAGACTTCAAGCCCAGTTGTGGTCATTAAGTGAAGACTATTTTTAATACATTTGGAGCTGGTTAACGTTTTTGTAGTTATCTGTTGTATTGTTTTCCTTGGTTTATTTTCCACCTTTTTATGCTGTGCTTATTAATTTTAGGTTAATCTGCTAATGCTGATATATACAGTATATGTATAAATATGTATTTTCTTCTGTTGATTAAACATAACAACTTGCTTATAAAATAATCATATAAATGTTCAAAACAAGCAAAATTATAGAAATGGAAGAACTGATTAATGTAACATCTATTCTAAAGCTTATGTGAAATATATTTAGAATATAATGTTCAAAAAATATAGTGCGATATTGGATAACTAGAATAAATCTTTTTATCTGTTAAAAATACATATATAGTTGCAAAGCTATGACCTAATATACCTACTAATTTCTAAGATGTTGATGTTCACTAAAAGAAGGACAAAGGAGAGGGCATGAAGGATATAAAATGGCCTAACTTTTAAATTTGTGAATTTCTTTTAAGGTTTCACTAATGGGCCAAGACAACCAAAGTTTGGATATGTAAAGCCGAGTACCATCAGCTATTGCATTACTAATAAATTTCATATTTTTATATTCACTGTTTGCATGATGCAACTATTAGGAAAAATCAATAACTTTTTTCTCTGTGTTCATTATAATATTCCCTTAAACCCACTGTTACAACTACCTTGAGAAGTACTTTTTAGTTTGGTTTTCTTGGGTTTGTTTAATTTGATAAATTGTTTCTAAGAAGGTTGGATAGGAAACAAAACACTTTAGGTAATACTTCAACTTGTCTTCACTGAAGATGGACCAATACTAATTTTAACAGAAGTGTTCCTAGCTGTACAGCTAAAGTAATGCATTTTCCCTCCTGCTGTTCTGACAGATGACTATCCAGCATTGCGTAAAATGCTAAATGGCTTGCCATTTTACCTTTCAAAGTGAATCATATTTCAAAGTAAGGACTTCCACCATTCACAAAACCAGCTAATAACTATAGTGTGCATTACATCCTTAGGCCAAATAGATGCAGTAAACTCTTTCTCATTCCTAAGCAATTTGTAATGCAAAATGCATTGTTACATACTGTTCAACATTTTTTTTCTAAATTAAATTGAAGTTAGTTTTGAGGGATAAACACATCCAACTAAAATTTCAGATAGCAATGAGTGAGATGGGCATCTTCAGAAATGATTTGGACAAACTGCCTTTGGTGTTGCTTGAGTTCAGCCTCTCTCTGCTATTCATTAAATTGGCCTCTTCTTTTTCCAGGCTTCTATGAGATCTTGAACAAAAGGGGTAGCTTTTTAAAGAAAATTTCATTTTAATGGATTAAATACTTGAAGCCGCCACATCTCTTTCCAGACTTATATGGAAGCCTGAAAAAATAAAGGTTGCTTTAATGAACATAAAGAAAATGCTCAGATGAGCCTGAAGCACTTCTCTGAGTCATTTTCAAAGCCTGTACATCACTAGAATCCAGACTATATCCCAGTTATACCAACAAGCAATAATTATAATTTTAAAAGTCATTATTCTGTTCTTCTCTATTGCCTACTGAGTATGCCCAGAAAAAAAAGAAACTGCAGAGCTATTGTAAAGAAAAATTAGTATAGATTTTTGTAAAGGGAACATTTTCACATCATTTTCTATCAGTTTTAGTTGAAGCCATACATTTTAATTAATTGAGGTAACTGGATTTTTATAAAATGTATAGCAAAATATCTTTCTGGAGCTTCCTTTTAAAAATAATTATAGTAGAAGAGTATGTTAGCTTAGCTGTTGGCAAAAATACAGGAAATGAATGCTGTGTCAATGATCTAGCTAGCTGAATAATAAACAGGGTTATATGACAGATCCAACCTTTATTCCTCACTTTTTCTAGACAGTGTTTGGAACAAAAAAGTTGCCCAGACATGAATAAACACTACATTGAAAACATTATTCCAAGCAGATATCAAATGGAGAATATCTAGGGATATATTGAAAGATATCCTTGCCTGCTCTGGGAAATGTTCACAGGAAGACATTGAACACTTCCTGTGTCTTCAAGTAGATGGCAAAGAATCAAGGTTTAGCCCCAGAGACTTCTATGAATAATCCAGTTTGGGAAACGTATTCTTAAGAAAGCAGATTCACGAGTGCTTCCTGTCTGTCTGTGAATGTATGGGTGGCTGCAGTGAACCGATTTTAAGCACAACGTGGAATTAACAGGCAACACCAATAGCCAAATGGGTACTACATACATACATGCATGCATACATTACACAATAAAAAGTAGTAATAATAAGTTAAAATTTATCACAATAATGATTACTTTGTTTTCATGTTGTTTCAAAAGCAGATGCTTGTTTCCAAAACAAAGTTATATTTTGGTTCTTGGCCTGTGCTCTGCTTCCCAGATTCTTCCCTACCCCGGAGGATTCCTGTGCTCTGCTTAATGGCTAGCACATTCTTTCAATGGCCACACCAGGGAGAGTAGATAGTGCTTGGTCATTAAGCAAGATTGTCTCACTTAACAGCTATCACAACATGCAACCATAATGGGCAGGCCCCATTACAGTTGTATCTTGAGGCCTACCTGTAATTATTCTTGCATCTAACAAGGCAATCTGATACTCCTCTGATGTGAAATGATCCATTCCAAGAGATTTCTTTTTACAGTTTTGCCAGAATGTCAGTGTTAAATTGTGACATTTCCTACTCCGTCAAGATCTAGTTTCTTGTGGTTCACAGCTCTGACATTCCATATGCTAGTACAGTGGTTCTCAACCTGTGGTCCACAGATCCCTGGGGGCCCCTGCAGTGTCATCACAAGGGGTCAGTGGAGGCTTGAAGAAATGTTATGATTTAAATCTTGTGTTAAGTCTTGGGGGTCTGTGGCCATAAAAGGCATTTAAAGGAGGTCTTTGGTGAATAAAAGGTCGAGAACAACTGTACTAGTATCCTTGCAGCATCTAACATTTCTTTTTTCTCTGACCATATATACTACAGGGACAGATTCCATCCAGCTCACATGCTGCGTCTTCTGTTATGTGATGTAGGAAGCTCAGCAAAATTACTTGATCCCATGCCAAGCCATGGAACCATGCCACTTCTTTTTGCATCCACAATGAGAGTCAAATTAAACCTATCCATTTCACAACATTTTCTCTAATTAAAATCACATAACGTATAATACTGGATTTTTTTTCCTCATAGAAAAATTAAATATGCATATTTATTTTTTTAAAGGCCCAACTAGCAACTGGGGAAATTTGAATCAGGACAACATTGGGAAAGCCTCATCGATCCTAATGATGCTCGCCACTGCTTTATGTAGAAATTTGGAGAGTGGAGAAACATTAGTGTCTATTTTGGACATATGATTAAAAGTTTTCCTATTGGTTCCCCAGGTTCTCTGTACATCATTTAAACAAATGTTATTTATTTGTTACATAATACTCTTTCTTCCTCCTATCCCTGCAACAACCTGTCAGATTGGTTAGGCTGAGACTGGGCAAAGGTCATCCTGCTAGCTTTCATGCCTAAAGCAGGACTAGAATTCAGTGTCTCCTGGTTTCCAGTCTTAACCACTAAACCAAACTGGCTCTCTATAATTTCTTTATAGTTTCCTATTTGTCAAAATAAATATTTAATACTGAGCCAAGAAATGGTAAGTCTGGACTGATTCTTTTCCTGTGTTTATTCCAATTTTAATACATTGTTTAATATATAATCTCTTATAAACTGTTTTGCTTTGTGTCAGTCCAAAAGTATTTGTGCAGATTGCTATAGTTATGCTTCTGTAAAAGAGGAAATAAGAAACCCTATAATTCGGGATAGGTGACTGGTTGATAATACAGTTTCAAGTTTGGTACTGCTGGAGTACTACAGTGTTTCTTAAACTTGGCAACTTAGAACTTGTGACTTCATATCTTAAAGTAGCTAAGGTTGAGAAGAGGGTAAAAAACTGGTTTTTTATTTGACTGTAAGATTTGTTGTATGTCTCTGTCATTTCATACATCATTTTCAAATTTTACTGGTATCTGGAATAGAATATTAAGAATATTCAGTGTTATGGCTGTACTTTTAAGGTTTTAATGAAGCTGAATTCTATGTTTCACAGTAACTCCTGCATTTATTGGTCTTAAGCAAAATTGTATTTCTAACTATGTCTTTTTCTTATTCTCTGTAGGGATGTAATGTTATGGAAGATCAGGATCTTCGAGAAATTGGTATTAATGATCCACAACACCGCAGAAAACTTCTCCAAGCAGCACGTTCCCTTCCTAAGGTTTAAATAATTATGTTTATATACAGAACAAAATGTTTTAATGTCAATGTAATGATTGATAGAAAACCACAAGGCATTTCTTAAACATTAAAATAGAGTTTATTTTGGTCACAGACTAGACTTGAAAATAAAACATATTAAAAAAAGAACAAAACTCCTAAACAGAAAAAGTTTAATTAATGTTAAATATTTAGCATTACTTAAACTTTTAAGTTAATTTGAGATTATGACAGATTGTGACACCTGCAGACTTCAGGCTGCTTTCATATAGGCTCAGCCTAATGACAGCAACAGATGTCTGTTGCTACCCAGGATCATTCTGAGCTTCATGCATAGATGGAAAGTTTGAACTGTTTTTCTCCAGTGTCACTGTTAACACTATGGTAAACTATTTATTCAATATTGTCGCTTTTTGAAAAGGCATAAAAGAATGTTCATGTAGGTCAAATTATACAGTATTGTGAAGATAAACGTTTCCCCTGTCCAGTCATGCCCAACTCTAGGAGGTGATGTCCTTTTGCATTTCCTAGCTGAGGGAGTTGTTCCATGGTCATGTGGCTGGTATGACTATATATTGAGGTTCCATTACTTTCTTACCAAAGTGTTACCTATTTATCTATTCAGATTTGCATTTTTTTAAACTACTAGATTGCAGGATTTGGAAATGGGTGCTCACCCCATGCAATGCTTGTGTCTTGAACTGCCAACTTTTTGGTCGACAGCATGTTAACTGTTGTAGCAAAGCATCAGATGACCATGCTGAATATTTCTCTGGTTGAATTGTTGTGGATTGCCAAGTTATACCTATTCATTAAGGACCATTGGAAATATTTGTCATAAATGAAACAGATTGAAATAACATGTTTCCAAGAGATTACTGCTGGCACGTTTTACCAGTCATAAATGGGATTTTTCTCTTGATTTTTGAATATCTCCCTAAATTATTTATCCCTAAATATAAGATGTGATTTTGTACCCTAGGCATGAAGTCAGACATATATAGTTAGGCTATACATAATCTGGGAAAGATAGTAATAGTTAGTCTCCGTGAGGGGACAGGTCAGCACTTTGTAGAATTAAAGACAGTGCTGCATCTATAGTAGTCTGGGAGTAGCTAGCAAATTACTAGGGTATAATAGCTAAATAGGCACAAGGCAGGGAGGGGTTTTAGATCTTTAAGTTTAAGTTTTAAATCCTGGATTTTGAGTCAGAAATATTATTT